>JADGIZ010000667.1:0-10339 GCA_027604665.1 Polyrhizophydium stewartii
CCCATTGCGCTGCCCCTACGTCGCCTTGTGGCGCATTTCCTTGACACATCGCCGCCCGCGGGCAGCTGCGGCACGCCCGCATCAATGCCGCCTCGTGCCTCACCATGTTCACGGCCGACTCAGCGTGACGACAACGACGACGACGCGCAGACGGCGCGGCCGGCGCTGCCTCCGTCGGCGCTCGAGGTCTCGAGCACGGGCATCCTCCTCGTGCTGAAGGTTGCACGGCGTGAGCGCCAGGACACGCTCGACGACCTGGGGTGCCCACACGGGTGTGCCACCGAGCTGGGCGCCGAGGCGGCGGCAGATGCAGGCGCTCTGGGCCCTGGGCGCACCGGCTCACGGGCTCACGGCCTCGGCGCATGCGGCCAAGCCCGCAGTTTCGATCTGCGCCTCGTCATTTCGCATGCGTCCGACAGCGTCGACCAGCTGGGATTCACGCCAGCCGATCTGCTTGGCTGTCCGTTCGACGATATCGTCGGCGACATGGACTCGTTCTTGGACTCGGTCGCGCAGCTTAAGGCGCCGATCCCATCAGACTCGGAGCCTCTCTGCTTCCAGACGCGCCTTCGAGACGCCTCCAACAGTCTGTGCGACGCCGACGTCGCCGTGCAGTGGGTCTCTGCCCGTGCGCCGCCGGCTAGTCCGCGGCGCGACGGCCAGGGCCACGTCCCTGCAGGTGAGCCACCCAGCGATCCTGCGTGCTTTTCGGCCCAAGAGCTGCCTGTCGAAACAGGCAGCAGTGCGTCGGACGCGCTCAGGCTCGTCCTCGAGATCGATCTGGCCCGGCTGCGCGTCCCACCACGGCTGCCCGTTCGCATGCGCTTCACCGTCTCATCGAGCGACGGCCGCACTCTATCGCTGCCAACGGTCGACACCCGCTTCTACACCAATCCGTCGAGCCTCATGCACACCATGAGCCGCATCGAGTCCTTCATGGACACGATTCCTTCGGTCGAGGAGCGGACGGTGCTTATGGCGCAGATACTCCGGCGCATGGTGCGCTTCGACTACGCAACCGTGTTTTTGCCAGGAGACGAAATGGATGTCACGGTCCTCTTTGAAGAAGACGACCCAGACTGCGAGCACAAGCTGCAGGCGATCCCAGCCCCCAAATACAAGGCCTCCAAGTTTGGTGGGGGGACAAAGGCCACTTGCCGTCCATATAATGCGAGGGTAAACAAGCAATATTGCTAACTCGTGCAACGGTACACTCTAATTGTGCGATCTTTCAGTTGTTTCCGAGTCGGGTTGGCGCAATGCCACTAGGATGCTGTGGACGCGCTTGGTCAAGGATGTGCTTGCGCCTTCTTCTGCTGTGCGCGCGCTTGACCCGGCCGAGGAGATTGTTTACGAGAACTGCGTCCTTCGCCCCATGGAGCCGTTCCAGTCGAGCTACATCGCCAAGATCGGATCGGTGTGTTTTTCCGCAGCGGCACTGGCCGCGTGATCGAAATCCGCGAGCGCCGATTTGCGCTGACGTGATGCGGGCGCTCATCTCCGGCTCGATCGCGATGGCCCCTCGCTACGCGACCCCGGCACATGCGACCCGCTGAAACGCGGACCCGGCTGCAGCGCGCTGTTCTGGCCACTCGCATTACCCTCTTTGGGGAGGCGTGGGCCACCGTCAGCATCCGTTGCGCCGAGCCAACTAGTGTGCCATTCTCGTACCTGCCGTTTATACAGCACCTCACTCGCTCCTTCAACTACTCGCTCGAGTGCTGCGCCATCCGCAACCAAATCAAGTCGGAGCTTCATCTGGCCAACCAGATGCTTGAGCTGTTGGGAACCGAGATTGGTGCCAACGAAGCATTTGTTCCCCATGCGTCTGAGCGTGTTCGCAGATCGGGCACAGAACGCCTTGCAAAGTGCATCACAGGGCTCATGCCGTCTTTCGTCGTGGGTAAGTCTTGGTTGGAGTTCGACACTTTTCGAACAAGTCCTGCTGATATCGGTCATCTGTGACACCGCAGACTCGTCGATAGTCTGCCTTGGGAGCGATGTCGAACTTGTCCAATCTGGTCCTGACGAAGCAGAAATGCGCGCGATTGCAAGCTTTCTAAAGAGGCGCAAGCTGCTGAATATGTTTACTTCTCGCTGGTGCGAGCGCGACTTTCCCGATGCCGTGCGCAGTGACGGTGATGGCGGTCATTGCAGCGTGTTCCAGAGCATCGCTGGTATGCTGCATATACCCCTCTCCAAACACGGAGATGCGTTTATCACGCTTCTTCGGCGTCAAAATCTCGAGGTATGCGCTTACCACATCATGCATTGAACGCAACTGCCTAGGGCTGACTCTTTCATAATCCTGCTCGGGTATACTCTAGTTCAAGGAAAGCATTCACATATACCAAGAAAACTTTGAGGCGTCCGACTTACCAAAACAGCTTCCGTCGCAGCCGTGGGTCCCGCATGAAAGCAACATGGCCAAGCTGCTTCAGGTCGTGTTCTGGTCGTTTGTTGGCTCGCTGCAGCAGCGCGAGGACGGCCTGCGAAACGAGCATCTCAAGACCATGCTGCTCGCCAACATCAGCCATGAAGTACGCACGCCGCTCAACGCCATTGTCAACTTTCTCGAGATGATGCTCGACGACCCGGGCAGTGAATCGTTCCAGGAGCTCTGGAAGCTGGCGCTCGACGCCTCGCGCTCGGTCGTGCACATCATCAGCGAGCTGCTGGTGCGTCGCTTGTCCGTCATGGGTTGGATCTGGCGGGATGGCTCACACTCGTGCGTCGTCCAGCTTGTGACCGAGACCGGCTGGGGTGCCGTGCAGATGCGCCGCGAGCCGTTCCGCATCATGGACTGCATCCGCAGCTGCGCCGGCATGTTTCCCGCCGCATGCAAGAACCGCGGTCTGCGTTTCTCGCTGGCCATGAACGAGTCCAACGCAGACGCCGTTGTCATTGGCGACCAGGGCAAGCTGCGGCAGGTTCTCACCAATCTGGTGAGCTTGCGCTGCGTCGCCCGCGTTGCTCGCTTGATCTCAGCTGACACCAGCATGGGTCGGCGGCGGACAGCTGGGCAACGCGGTCAAGTACACCGAGCGCGGCTTTGTCGAGCTACAGGTTGAGTCGCAGGTTCTCGACGACAGCACGCTCGAGGTCACCTTGAGCGTGCGCGACTCGGGGTGAGAATGCGCTTGTCGACGCTGGCTACCGATCGGCCGTGCCGCTGCTGACTGGCGATGTGCCGTGCAGCATTGGCATCCCCGAGAGCAAGCTCGGCGCCATCTTTGACGCCTTCGAGCGCATCACCGATGTCGGCGACAAGCGCAGCGAGATCGAAGGCGCTGGCCTTGGGCTGTCGATCTGCGCCAAGCTTGCCTCGCTGATGAACGGGTGCGGCGCCAGAGATGCAGTGGTTGTCTCTGCCGAGATTGACGAGCGCTGACCCAGTGTACGCTGCGCAGATCGCTGACCGTCGAGAGCACCGAGAACGTGGGCTCGACGTTCACGTTTGTCGTGCGCCTGCCGCTGAGCGAGCCAGAGCCGCGCTCCTTGACAGACTCGCTTGCAGCGACGGCTCTGTCATCGCAGCGCAGCTCGCTGCCGCCTCTGAGCATCGCGATTGCAGAAGTGAGTCTTTGGCTGCATGCTTGCATCAACGTGGTGCCAGCGGGCTGATTCCCGAATGCAGGACAACGTCGCCAACCAGCGAGTGGTTGTCCTGCGCCTTGCGCGGGACGGGCATAGGACGCATGTGTTTGACAACGGCCGCGCGCTCGTCGACTTTGTCACGAGTGCCGAGCACCCACACGTTGATCTGGCGCTGGTCGATCTGGACATGCCCGGGATGCAGGGTACCGAGGTCGTGCGTCTGATCCGCGAAGCGGAGGCGAACACAGGCATGCCGCGCATCCCCGTTGTTGCAATCACGGCGTCCGTCAGCTTGGCGGACCACGACGAGTGCATCCGCGCAGGCATGGACGGCTTCCTCGGCAAGCCGCTCGACTTTGGCGTGCTGCGGCGCATGCTCAACGACATCGCCGACGGCAGCTGGCTACGTAGAGCGTCCACTGATTCGCACAGCCGGCAAAACGGTGCACCCAGCTACAGTCCGTTTGGCTGGATCGCACCTTCAGGTTGGCTGCCGCGCTCTGTCGCCCCAGCGAGCCAGCTCGGCTCGCCAATCAGCTGCTCGCCTGCGCGCTCTGCGGTCAATTCCCACGATTACTCGACTGTGCATATCGCAGCAACTTCCTCTCCCAACGCCGATGCACACCAAGCAAGTCCCGGAGTTGGCCGAGTAGATCTGATGGACGGCGCTGAGCCTTGCGAACCGTCCACCAGCTGCGCACGCCAGCGAGAACGGACAAGCAGCGAGGCGAGTACGTTTGAATCCTTCCAAATCCAGTTTTGACTGAGCTACGCGCAATTCCGGGGAGGGGCGTTGGTGCGGCAACTCCGCAGCGGCACGGGGGGGGGAGCAATTGGCATAGCCGAGCCTTGGCTAGCGGCCGCGCCTTTGGGCTCCACGATCAATAAACATTTTGACCATTTTCAAGGATCAACGGACGCAGAGCGCAGTAGACAGCAACGCGGCGACACAGAGGAGTTCTGTCAATCGGAGATCATCAAATAGACATAAGATTAAAGCAGCAGTAACAGAGCAATGCTCGTCTTTATGCAGAACATAAAATGACGTTGACTAGTGCTGATTCGCAATTGTGGTTTCCTTGCCGAGGCAAAGGAGTGTAGAGCAGTAGCTGCATATCATGCTTGAGCACGTTCTTGACATTGCAAGGACGACGAGCTGTCCTGTAGCAGCTTCTTGCATTGCTCGTCTTTCCGAGGCCTTTGCAGGTAGAAGAAAGCACGCTCGTGCATGTTGATGCACACGTTTTTGTCGCGGCACCAGATGGTGTCGCACTGGTTGCAGTAGCGGAGGAGGCAGGGCGTTATCATGTTCTTGGCGTCGTAGTTGAAGGCGACTATGCGATCTTCGCCTTCAGGTCGAGGCTTGACTGACTCAAGCGGCGGCCGATACAGCATGCGATCACCGACACGAGGCGGCTGGATCTCGCGTCGGATCTGCTGGTGACCGCGTTGGCACCGCCGCCTGGAGCATGAGAGGGTGCAAGTGTCCGTCGCATTGATGGTGCAAGAAGGCGATGCGACACCGACCATTGGATGCGTTGAAATCAGTGGGTTCTGGTGAACAGCCGCCGGCTTCACCTGGTTTCACACCTCCACTGCGCTGACCCTCGAACAGAGAATCGATCTCCTGCCATACTGCCCCTCCCACCACGATAGCAGGTGCCGACACATCGTTCACTCCCTGTCCGATCAATAATTCACCCAAATTGTTCTGGGAAACCAAATATCTCTCTTTCAATACTCAGCAAATCTGACCTCACCACAAAGTCCCCCTCCCATCGCCCAAATGCGAGCCGCAAGCGCCAGACCCTGTATTTGGTCTTGAGCACTCGGACTCACCGGGGCCACCAGGATAGATCACAAGCCGGATCCGTGGTTAAACCGCAAGGAAAGTTGCGTCCATTAAATTCCGCCCGCCTACTATAGCGGAGGCGGCAAGGCACCCATGTCCAAGTGGCTGGGTCCCGGAGGTGGGTTGGATATGAGTTGGTCCAAAATTTTGATCTTTCCCTCCGAGTCTCGCATGTCAGCACTGGAGCACGCAGACAGCGCCACGGATACCGGCGACGAGCACGGCGCGCACGGATTGAGACGTCCGTCTGGCGAGCGGCTGCCGCCCAGCGACAGCAACTCGCGGCGTGGGCGGGCGACGTCGCCGCAGCGCAAGCGCAGGCGCCGGCGAGACGACGACGATGCGGCGCACGGCGAGGATGCGGTGGGTTGCATACCGTCCAGCGACGGCTGCCTTCGTGCGGTCGCCGAGTCTGCTTTGGGCCGCAGCCGCGCCCGCGGCCGCGCCGGCGCCGCGGCACCCATGCCCGCACGGCGCCGGCGCCGGCGGCTGCCCCAGCGGCGGCGGGCGGCAGCGGCGGCGGATGCTGCACGTGATTCTCACGGGACCGCTGACCCCTGAGCGTTCTGGACAACGACAACGGCTGCGGCGACTGCGACCGCTGACGCTCGCTGCCGCGGGCGACGAACGCAGCGGCACGGTCAGGCTGCCGAACGCGAGGCCAAGCTGCCGCCTGCAGACGGCACGGACGACCCGGACGACCCGGACGGCCTCGGCGACGTCCCGCATGGAAACGGCCTCGGAGAAAGCCACGACCTCGCCGACCACGACCTCGGCGAGCATGAGCACAGCGCCGACGCAGAGTCTGACCAAGCGCTCTCTGGCGCGGAAAGTGCCAAGACGCCTGTGCGCGCCGGGTACGTGCCGCCGGGCCGCACCTTCTGAGCTGGTGACCTGCTCTGACCAGACCCAATAGCACTTCGAACGTCATCGACGTCTCGCTCTACAACCAGCTCGCAATGATGGCAGCCGCGCGGGCGCTGGCCGGCGCGCCGGCGGCTGCGGCTGCGGCTGCGGCCGCTGCTGCCGCTGCTGCCCAGCAGTCGGCCCAGCAGGCACACCAGATGCAGCAAAGCCCTCTGCCCGCGGGGATGCACGGCGTGCATCTCGACACCCCGCACGCATCGCATGGCGCAAGGCCCATGATCCTCAGCCCAAACGAGCTCCAGGCGGCCCACCTACTCCACCAGTCCATGACCGGCGCCCTGGGCCAAGTCGGGCACACGCTGGCCTCTGTGCAGCATCATCAGCAAAAGCAAGATTCGCGCAGCCCGCGGGCGCCTATGGGCTCGGATGACTGGGTGCGACAGCGCAGAGAGAATCACCGGGAGGTGGAGCGCCGTCGCAGAGAGACGATTACAGAGGGCATCAAGGAGATCTCGCGCCTGATACCCGAGGGCGAGATTCACAAGGGCCGGGTGCTGCAGCGTGCGGCGGCATACATCCTGGAGCTCAAGCAGCAACTGGCGGCCGATGCAGAAAAGTGGTCGATGGAGCGGACCATGATGGAGCAGATGTGCGTCAGCTTGACGCAGATGCACTTGGCTTGCGGTTGCTAACTCGGCCTCGGCGCTTATCGCAGCGTCAGCGATCTGACCAAGCAAAACGAGCGGCTGAAAGAGGAAAACAAGGCTCTCCGGGTGCGCCTCGAGACAAGCAGCCAGATGCAGGCAGCCTCGGGAGACTCGACGGCAGATGGCCGACGGGTGCGCTGAGGGCGATTGCAATGAACAGTGGCGACTATGTTGAATCTTGCCATGGAACAGCGCTACGACCCCGTCCGGGCGGGCAGCGTGGCGGGAACCGCCGGCGCGCCGCACGACAGGGCGCTCGTGCGAGCGATGCGTGCGCAGTGTGGGTCTGCCTGCAGCCGCGGCAGTGGCGGCGGCGGCGGTGCGGCGCTCCCGCTGACCTGCCGAGGCAGTCCGCCCGCCTCACCCGTCGACACACGGCGACTCCATCACCTCGGACCCGTCAAAGACGCTGTTCCTTGCGCGCCTCCCCGGCGACATCTCCTCGGGCAAGCTGCCCGTCTGCGATGCGCCTCGCACGCCCGACTCAGCTTACACCTATCAGAGTCGCTTCTCCGGATCCTCGAGGCGCGGCTTGGCGAGCGCACGGGTTTGGTGAAGCTGGCGGTCGTTGTGAACCAGAGTGCGTTTGCTGGCGATGCAGGGGCCGGCATGGCCCGAGCGGCTGACGCCCGCTCCGCCGCAGTCACCGGGCAAGGCCGAGGCTATGCCTTTGCCGAGTTCGAATCGCTTGAGAGCTGCGAGCGAGCAGTGCGTGTGTGCGACGGCATGGACGTCGAAGGCCGGCGAGTCCTGGTCGACTACGAGCGGGGCCGCACGCAGCCGGGCTGGGTCCCCCGCCGGCTCGGCGGCGGCATTGGAGGGCGCAAGGAGTCGGGCCAGATGCGATTTGGGCAACGATGGAGGCCGCTGCATGCCCAAGTCGGGGATCACCTTCACCGAGCTCGAGACGGCGAGCGGGTCCAAGAACAACATCGCGAACGGGACCGTGGTCGCGAGGGAGTTGGAGCCAGGGATGCTCGGCGGGGCGAGGACACAGTCCGTCAAGTCGATAGAGCCAGAGGCCGCGAGAGCCATCGCGACCGGAGTCGCGAACGGGGGCGAAGCAATCGACGAAGGCGAAGCAGAAGCAGAAGCAGAAGCAAGTCACGGCGCAGGACACAAAGCCCCCACCGGCGCTTCGACAGAGACAGGGATTATCGGCCGCGACGCCGCAATTGACTGCGTCACGTTCATTCCATGCGCACGCCCTCAGGCGCAAGGCCGTTTGGGTTGAAAAGGCTCGGGATCTGCAGCATCTCACAAAATTCGGCTGTTTGGGGGTTACAGTACGCCTTGAGTTCTGCACAGAGAGCGGTGAGTGGACTGAAAGCAACGTTGCGCGCGAAACAGTGCTCTGCGGCTGCTTACCACTGCTGCGGTCATACACAACGCCAGCGGCAGGGTTGTAAGCCGGCGCCGTCTGGATAAAGTTGTTTGGGATCGGTCGCATAAATGCCGTCTCTGCGCTGACATGTTCTGGAGTCATGACGTTTTGGCGGACCCAGGATCGCTGGGCTTGTATGTGCCTGTTACCGCACCATTGCGCGCAAGTCAGTCCAGATGGCTTGCTTCCAGCCTGGCGCCGTGGATACAATCGAGAATGTACTTACTGCTGCACCACGTTGTCCGGAAGAAGTGGCTTCTGGCGCTTTGTGTCCGAGTACATTGGGTGCGTTACGCGCACGATTGCCAGCCACTCTTCGTCGTGAAAGAAGCGCATGGGGGTGGTGCTAGCGGGGTTGGTTGGGATCTCCACTATCTGACGTGATCAGAGGACGCGCAAGAGTTAGCCTGTCGCTACAGGTGACAGGCATATCGCAGAGCCTGTAGCTCACCTGGAGGAAGTTGCGCCCCGGCAAACATTTGTCGAGAGCCAGGAACTTTGTCGTGCGCGGCGCAGACTGCAGCGAGACCGCCGCCGCGGCTCTGGGGCCGTCCTCCGAAGCGGCCTGTGCCGATTCAGCATTCTTCGTATTTCCTGCGCCCTCAAGCTCGTCGTCGTCATCGATGGCAATCTCGTCAGGGTTGTTTGGGGCTTTTGCAGACGACTCAAACGGCGCCATGTCGTCGGCGTCGTCAACGTCATCGACCTCGATCTCATCAGTGTTGTGGATTGCCTTGTACTGCTCCGAGGCGGGGTCTGGACGCGAGTGTTGGCGTTGGTACTGATGATTGCGCACGGGCTGGACGCTGGCCGACGGGTTGTCATGGTGTACGACGGCCGGGAAGAGGACATGCATGTGGGCGGCAAACCAGAACGAGGGCTTGAGGGCATGCAGCAGGTGCTCGAGCGGCGGCGCGCCGAGCGTGTTGGACTCGATCTGGCGTTGCAAGTCGTCAGCGCTCGCCAAAGCACCAACGAGGCGTGCGTGCGCAGTGCTGCTGCGCACCTCGCTGCGAAAGTGCTTCTTGAGGGCGAGGAGCCGTCTGACGTTGCCGTGGTAAGCAATGCCCGTGGGCCAGTCGTGCGATAGGAAGACGTCGACGGGCTCCCTGATCTGCGAGAGGCGGTAAACGTCGAACTTGCGGATGTGGTAGACGCTGCGCATGGTGCCATCGTCCAAAGGAACCCGCTCATGGTGGCCTGGCCGTGGCGGACCGCCGCCGGCGGGTGAGCAGGGTGAGCAGGGTGACTCGGCGGCGTGCAGCGCTGCCGCCAAACGCACCCTCTGGGAACGAGTGCGGCTTGTAGATGCCCGACATGCCGGCGATGCGCAGGTCGCCGAAGCGGATGCATCCGGCGAAGCCCATGAAGTAGATGTTGGGGCACACCCAGCCTCCGTGGGACCTGGCGCGTGGCCGTCAGCGCGGGCGTCAGCGCGGGCGTCCGAGCCCATGACGCCGACACGCCGACACGCCGACACGCCGCAGAGGCGGGCGGTGCTGGGGGCGGTGCGGCGGCGGCAGGAAGCAGGCGCGACCCACAGCTCGAGCATGTAGTTGGACGCCTCGTGGTTGCCGCCCACAAAGACGGTCGGCACCGGCGCGCGCTTGGCGCCGCTGTAGTACTGGTAGAAGAAGCCCATGTGTCGATACTTTGGCGGGCACGCCAGCGACGACAGGTCGGCGGGGTTGCGCATGGCCTCAAAGTCGCCGCAGATGATGAGGAGGTCGATCGTCACGCCCTGAGTCTCCTGGATGTACAGGATCGACGAGTAGATCCGGTCCAGCTCGCCATGGCAGCAGCCCTGCACGGCGATGCGCATTTGCAAGTCTGGGCAAAGGAGTGGAAGGCAAACTTCGATTCGATTCGAAGAGGGATTTATTAAGGAGCGAGGCGGCCGACTTCCCCTCAACCGGCTGGGACCACCGCGAG
>JADGIZ010000668.1:0-10307 GCA_027604665.1 Polyrhizophydium stewartii
GGGGTGGGGACACGGTGGGCGGCGCACCAGGGGAGGGCGTCGCTCTGCGCGGCGGTGAGCGAGCCCACGAGGCCGCCGTGCTCGGGCGCGTCGGGCGCCTTGCCCTTGCCCTTGTCCCGCCGGGCCGGTGGTGCGCTGTCAACGTCCATGCCGCCAAGTGTCGCAAGGTGCGCTTTTCCTGGCGATGAACGTCCTGACCCGCGGCAAGATCGTGCGTCGCCCGCCGGCTCGCCAGCCCGCTGCACGCCCCGCTGCCCGTGCCGGCCGCCCGGCGCCTCGAGGTGCACCTGCACACGCACGCACGCACGCACGCTCACACACCCTTGCCCTCCCCGCGCGCAGGACTTTGTGGGCCAGCGGCTCGTGGACCGGTACACCACGGTGCTGGTGGTCGCGACGGGCGTGAGCACCCACCCGGCGCCTGTCTCACGCCTCTGGCCCGCATGAGCAACGTACCGCCGCGGTGCTGACGCCCGCTGCTCTCGGGGGACTCAGGTCATCGGCTTCCTCGCCGGCTTCATCACGCAGTCGGTGCAGGCGACGCTTGTCGTGGACGCCATCGGCGTCGCCCTCACGGCCTTGGCAAGCCCACCGCCCCGGCAGCCGCAGAGCGGCTCTGCTGGAAGCGGCCCGCTGACGCTCGCCGGTGCCCCTGGCAGGTGTGCGTTCCGAGCTGGCCCATGTACCGCCGCAACCCGCTCAAGCTGCAGCCGCGCCACGCCCCCGAGGACAACAACGACGATGACGACGACAGCAAGCCACCTGCACCCAAGCCCAAGAAAACCATCCTCGCACGCCTCGCCAGGATCTTCTTCTGAAGCGGACAGATGCTTCATATGCCCCGCAAACTCCCTAAAGACTGTCGGATCTGTGCATATTTTTTCAAAAGGGGGCAGTCGGATCGAGCCAATGCGAGATCGGGTCCCAGATAATGTGTGATGATAGGGCTTAGAATGTGAACAAGGACAGATCACCGGCGAGATGCGCTGCGACCAGGTGTGGTGGCCGACTGGCGCGCGCCGAGACGCTTCCCTCCCCGCCCGCGAGACGCAGCACCAGGCTTGGCTTTGCCCGAGAGCCCATCAAGCGCGCTCTGGACCCGCGAGCTCTTGTGCTTGCTGCCGGCGACAGAGCTCGAGATCACAGGCCCGCCAAAGAAGCGCTCGAGCGTCTGCTGGTTCTGGCCCGCCTCGGCCGCCTGCAGCTGCCGCCGGTTCATCTCGCGGATCACGGGGATGAGCACCTGGTTGACGCCCTCGGGTGTCAGCCGCGGCTTGTCCTGCATCACCTCGCGAATGCCCTCGACGTCGGGCCGCCCCCACTCGAATGGAGCGGTGCTCTCGTCCACGACGGGCTGCAGGTATGCATCGAGCACGCGCGGGTCCGGGAACGAGTCCGGGATGTCGAGCTTGGCCGCGAGCTTGCGCAGCTTCTTCTTGCCGGGGCTCTCCTCTGGATCCGTCACACCGCGCGCGACAAGCGAGGCCCATTGCTTGAACGCGACAAGGCCTTGGAGGCCCTCACTGTCGCCGCACCACTCGCTGAGGATCTCGAGCGCCGTGACAGGCCCGACGCCAGTGAGGCCCGGCGTGTAGTCGCTGCCAAGCAGATACGCGAGCTGGATGAGCCGCCGCCGCGTGAGCTGCAGCCCCGATGCAATCTGGTCGACGCCGTACTGCTCGACAAACTTGGCCTGGTTGAACATGTTGCGCAGCACGCACCGCCCGCCAAAGAGCAGAATGTCGCTGTCGTCCGTGACCACGGCATCAACGAGCCCGCGGTCGAGCAAGAACGCGCACTGCGACTCGGCCTCGGTCGGCGCCACAATGTACGGCAGCCCAAACAGCCGCAGAAGCTCCTGCGTCTCGGCGATCATGGCTCCCGTGATGTCGCTTGCGTCGCGCTGCTCGCGCCGCTGCTGTTGCTCGAGTTCGCTCACCTCGCGGCCAATCTGCGCAGCAACCTGGTCAAGCGGCTTGTCGGACACGCTCGCGCAAAACTCTTGGAAGTCGCGCAGCTCCTCGTCGAGCTCTGTGGGCACGTCAATGGCCGTATCGCCACGAAGCTCCTCGGCCTCGATCTCCTTGATCTCCTCTTGCACCTTGTGCAGCTCTGCTTCTGTTTCGGACTCGGGCTCCATGTCGTCGTGGTGGACATCGACAACAATTTGGTCCGTGGTCTCCGGGGGTTGCCCCGCGTCAACCCACTCGATCGCGTCGTCGCTGTCGCTGTGATCCTCCATGCCAGCCTCGGCACGACGCGCAGGCACGGGCTCACGCGCCGGAGTGTCCACCACAATCTCGCGCCACTCCATCTCGTCGTCGTCTGTGTCGCTGCGATCCCGTGCCAGAGCAGAGCTCTTTGGTCTGGCTTGCTTAGGCAGATGCTGGTCGGCGGGCGAATCCACATCATGCATCTCCGTGTCCTGGGCAGCATCAGCAGCAGCAGCAGTCGTCGCAGGCTCGATCTCGATGTCGTCCTCGTCGTCTTCAAAGCCGATGAACGCCGAGATACCAGTGCGCTGGCCGCTCATGCGGGAAGCAGGTCGCGACGCCACCGCGGTGCTGCCCGTGCCCGTGGCAGGCGACTGCGTGACCGACGTGCTACGCACGGGCGACACGGTGCGGTCAGAGTCTGGCGGCGTCGCGGCAGTCAGCCGTGCACCGCCGGATCGCATTGGAGTGGAGCCATAGGATGCGTCGGCGTCTGCCTCGGCTTGCCGCAAGTACTCGGCGTCGTTGGCATGGTCTTGTTCCCACTTGGCGTCCATCGAGTCCCTCGGGAACTCGCCCGCATCATCGAGCACGTCTGTGACAGATCGCACACCATGGCCATTGGCAGCGCCAGTGTCCGTGCGCTGCTCATGCGGCGCTGCTTCTTCGTGCTGCGACCGGCGCAGATGCACGTGAAAGAGGAACCGCTCGAGGAAGCCAAAGGCGAGATCGCGCTCAGACCCAAGCACGGACTTGCCGCGCAGCTTGGAAACACGCGCCATATGGGCGTCGATCTCGGCGAGCGAGAGCCTGAGTGTTGCAGGCGAGAACCAGTGCTGATGCTCGTCGGACAGATCGCCGAGGGCATCGAGCGGCGGCGAGATGGACGCCGCGCACGCGAGGAACGCGTCATCGTCGAAACCCATCGAGTCTTCAAGCACCGAGATGCCCGTGTCGACGTCAATCGGGCTGCTCGGCGGAGCAGCGTGGTGGTCGCGCGGGAGCGGCCCAATAAGCCTCCCGCGAGAAGAGATTTCAGCATTTGACCCGTTTGTCTGTGGATGCTTCGTGCCGTTGGTCTTGCCGGCGCCTGCTTGCTTGGCCTGCATTGCCTTGCGCGCCGCGCAGGCAGCACTGAAGCTGCGTACTGCTGTTCGAGCGTCAGGCAGGTTCTCGTTGCGACGGTCCGCGTCCGCATCTGTGTCCGACCAGGTATCTGCATCGGCCGCAAGCAGCGCCGGCGCAGACGACCCTCCTCGTTGCGATTCCTCAAGCCGCTGGAACCGAGCCATCACCTCCTCGACAGTCTCAGAGTCGTCGGCAAACATCTGCGCATCCTCGCCCTCGGGCCGTCCGGGCTCGATCACAATCGCCGTCTCTGGCGTCGTCGCCGGGCGAGCCAATGCCGACTTTTCCGCAGCGAACGTGTCTGCCGAAAGCGGCTTGAGCGGCTTGGCCAGCTCGGCCTCGCGGAAGCGCTCCATGATCTCCTGAACGGACTCGTTGTCCCCGACGACATCGCCGAGGTCAATGATGGTGGTTTTGCCGCGCAGCTGCTTCGATTTCGGAGCAATGGGAAGCGGCTTCTGGACCGGCTGCGGGTCGAACACGGCCGACTTGATTGGCTTTCCTTTGAGAGGCGCACGGGCACCAGGCGAGCGAAAGAACGACGACGGTAGCACTCGCTTGGGTGCCGGCGTTGTGGAGGACTTTGCGGATGATCGCGACTGCAGCGGCGTTGGCGTCTTTGCGGCCGCGGGACGCTGCACGCTCTTGCTGGGAGGCAGCAGCGTAACAAAGTCGTCGTCACTTTCGGGATCAAACTCGGTGATCTCGTCGCGCGCCGTTGAGGTTTGGGGCGTCTTGACAACGGGCAGTGCTCTGACCACCCGCGCGGGGCTTTCTGTAACTGGAGTGTCGTCGCCAAGCTCGGTGATGATGGCAGGGTGGCGCTTGGCGGTCACTGGGCTGGTCAGAGCGCCCTGTTTGTTGCTGTCCTTTGGAGCAGCCGGCGGATCGCCCCTGTCGCCTTCTAGCTTGTCGATCTTGGCAAGAAGCTCCTCGAGCGGCACATCGTCGCCAACGTATGCCCCCTCGTCCATGATGAGCGACTGGTCGCCGCCAGCGCCAGGCGATGCCGGACGAGGCGCCACATCGACAAAGTCGTCGGCATCGTCGTCGCTGTCCACGATCCGGACGAGCGTGCTGCGAGGCCGCGGCCCAGGCTTGGCGAAGCCGTCCATGCCGGCGATGCCGTCAACTAGGCGCTTCTCGGACGACTGCGTGGTCATTGACCAGCCGCCGACGAGCGCGCGGCCGCCCGATGCGCTGGGGTCCTCATTCTTGACGAGCACAAAGTTGCGGCCGCGCACGCCCGCAACGCGGCGGTTGATGACCTGCTTGCGCTTCCACGTGCCGAACCGATTCGCAACGGGGTTCTTGACGACACCGGCGTTCTGCGCAAAGTGGGTGATGCGCTCCGTGAGCGTGTTGCGATGAACGAGGTTCTTGATCTGCTGCTTGCTAAAGTCCGAGGCCGTGTGCGACGCCTGCAGCATCTGGTCAACGCGCGCACGGCTCGGCGCTCGCGCCTTGTTCTTGAGCTCGATGATGATCTCGTGCTGCATCTCGATCGGCAGGTGCTGGAACTCGGCCGAGTCGATGTTGACCTGCGAGAGGTCAATGTCGCTGCGGTGCTCGGCAATGAAGGCCCGCAGCTCCTCATCGGTCGCGAGGCGCTGGTCGGTCTGCGCTCCCGCAAACGGCGTCCTGCACAGGCCGGCCGGCCGCGCGGCACCGGGAACGTCGAGAGCCAAGAGTCAGCCAGCCGGCGGCATGCGGTCGCAGCGGTAGCGGGCCATTGCCAGAGCTTCTCACCCAGATTCGGCGGGCAGCTCAAACTCGTCTCGAAGGCGCTTGGCGCCGCGGGCGAGGGCGGCAGCAGGCGCAGCAGGCCGCGGACCAGCATCGCCATCGGCGCCAGCGTCCGTATCGCCGTCATCGGCGCCACCGTGCTCGGTGCCTGCCTTCCTTGCCGACCGCTTGGCCGCGGCGGCCGTCTCGGCGACGGCGCGGCGCATCAGCTGCCTGGACAGCAGCCGCTCGGCGGTCTTGCGGTGGTTCTGCTCCGACGCTGCCCGCCGCTGCCGCCTCGCCGCCTGCCGCACACAGGGCACCCGCAAGCGTCAGCCCGCCGCCCGTCCAAGCGCACGCGCAGGCCAGGGTGCGCGGACGCACGACCGTCCGCAGGCAGGGCCCCAAGACAGCGCCGCCAGGCGGTGGCGAGTGCGCAAGAGCACCCAGAGGCACCCACGATGGTCTGCCGCTTGAGGGCCGGCGTCTGCCCGTCAAACACAAAGACGGGCCGCACGCCGTAGAAGAGCAGCTTGCAGATGCGCCGGAAGAAGCCAACGAGGTGCGCGCCGTGGAGCAGGTTGCCCTGGCGGTCGCGCATGGCCTTGATGAACTGGTGCAGCCAAATGGAGGCATCGACGGCCACGCGGCGGCCGCCCAGGCTCTCGAGGCTCACGGGCCGCCCAGACCGCTCGACCAGCGACCAGAGACCCTTGACGCCCATTCGCACAGAGAAGCAGGGCTCGCAGCAGCAGTGGCAGCAGCAGCAGCAACAGCAGCAGCAGCAACGGCGCCGGCGGCTGCGTTGGCGGTGTCGGCGCTTCGGGAAGCGGAAAAATCGGCCAGCATCCTGTTCCTGAGGACAGCGATTTTATTACTATGCAAGCTCGGCCACGGCAGCGGCAGCAGGCGCCTCGCCCGGCGGCTGCTCGGGCCCTGCGGACGCCGGCGCCGGGCCAGACGACCGCTGGCTCGAGCCGCTGCCGCGGCGCGCATGGCTGTCCCTGCTGCCGGCGTCGGCGATGTCGGCATTGCGGGCCGCATCGTGCGCATCGCGCTCCGGTGACGAAATGTGGGATCTGGGGTGGCCGGGGCGGTGGCTGGCGTGGCCGTAATGGTGGTGCGGCGCGTAATAGGCAGGCGGGAGCTGGTGTGAATGCGGAAGCTCATAAGGATGTTGGTGCGGGTGCTGGTGTTGCTGGTGCTGGTGCTGCTGCTGTTTTGCAAGATACGGCTGCGGCTGCGTTGGCGGCGACGTGTACGGAGCCGGCGTCCACCCGGGCGGCGGCGGCGGCGCATAGTGGTATTGGTAGTGTGGATGAATGTACGCCGGGTGCAGGTGCGGTGGCAGAGCGGGATGGCCGTATACAGGATGGCCGTGAGGCGCATACGGCGGCGGAACACCGTCGAGAGGTGTGCCATCGGGCGGAACAGGCGGCGGCGGCATGGACGACGGCGGCGGCATTCCAGACGGCCCCGGTGGGACCTGCGCCGGGTGATACGCGTGCGAGTGCGGCGGGTATGGCGGCGGATACATGTACGGATACGGCGGGACCGGTACCGGATAGGCGCCGTGCTGCGGATGGTCGTAGGCAGCATGCACACGCGACGGCGACCCGGGGCGGGCAGGGCTCGGCTGCAGATGGTGGCGGCGCGCACGCTGGGCTTCGTCGTCCTGCACCTGATCGTCACCGTTCTCTGCATCGCGTCTGTCGCGCTCTGGAGACGGGGCCGGCGACTTGCGCGACGGGGTGCTGGCACGGTCTTCCTCGGCCATGTCGTGATCTTCGGCCGCGTTCGGGTCCGAGTTGTGACCGCCGCCCGACGGACGTGCGTCTGTCTTGCTCGGCGACGCCGTGGGGGCCGACGACGGCGCGGACGAGACGGAAACGGCCGAGGTTTTGGATCGGCGGCGGCCAGATGGTCGTGTGGGCTTGGACGGCAGTGTAATCTGGGGCGGCTGCGAGGGCCGCTGCGGGTGCTGCAGCGACGGCGGCAGGGCGGGGTAACCCGGCATGTAGGGATACGGCGGCGGGATGGCGCCGCCCGGGGCCACGGGGTGGTGGTAGGCCGGATGGACATGCGGATACTGCTGCGGGCGCTTTGCGTCGTGTACGTAGGCCGGGTAGCCGTGCTGGTCATAGTGCGGCATGGCAGGCATCGGAGGAGGCGCATACGGTTGCATGTGCGGGTGGTAAGGCGGAGCACCCGGATGCGCATAGTACGGCGCGCCGATGGGAACATGGGGCTGCATCGTCGGCGGGTGTGGATACGGCGCATGACGATGGGCCACTGACGCCGGCGGCGGTGGTGGCGGAACGTGCGAGAGCGGCAGCGCGCCGGCGTAATGGCCAGGCGGCACACCGTGATGCTGCATCTGGTGCGCGTACGCCGCTCCGGTGCCGAGATCCGGTGCCGATCCGCGCGACATGGGCGGCCGGATCGGAGTCGTTGCGGGAGAGGGATCCGATCCGGGGTGCTCAGAGCCAGGCGAGCCCTGGGACGGCGCTCCCGCGTTGTGCGGCGCCGGAGGGGGCATGGACAGCGTTGGGCGAGCAGGCGCAGGCGCAATGGGTCTTCGCGCAATCGGGGTGGGCCGCGATGCCGCAGAGGACGATCCCGAGTCCGGTGCCTGTGTCGAGCTTGCAGCTCGAGGACGCGCAAGAGGACGCGCCGAGGCGTGCGACGATGATGCAGGCATGGGTCCCACGACGACCGGGTAAGTCACGGAGCCGTGGCCAGAAGGCGCCGAGGCCGCGGCGCTCGAGCCCGACGAAGATCCAGGGATCGACGACAGCGAGTTCTTGAGCATCGTAAAGATCTGCGACGTCATGGACTGCGGGCGCTCCTCGACCGAGTTGCGGCGTTGCAAGTTGCGCGAGCAAACACGTGTATGGCGGCGCAGGTTGCTGAGGACAGAGAACGAGCGACCGCACATTGGGTTCTGGCACTGGAACGGCCGCTCGCCCGTGTGCGTGAAGATGTGGGTCGACAGAGAGCTCGGACGAGTGAACCGCTTGTTACAAAACTGGCACTGTTGGGTTGTGCGCAATGTCAGCGCTCGACATTTACCGCATGAGACCAGTACATCTCTCCAGACATGGATGCAGAGCGAGTGCACGCACCTGGTAGCGCCGGGCGTCCTTTGATTTGCTCTCCTGGTCTGTCTTTGCGCCTGACGAAGGCCCAGACTCGGCGCTGCGCTGATGGCCGCCGCTGGTTGAGGACCCGCCAGCCGCATCAGGGGCAGGGTCTTCTTCGCCATCCGACTTGACCTGTGCGTCGCCAGCGACCGAGTCGGCGTCGATGTCGTCATCCATCCCCATCGGCTCGAGGCCGTCCGACTCTGGCTGCATGCCATCATCGGTGAGCATCGCACCGTCGGGGATGGCCTCGGTCATCTCCTGGTCGCCGTCGCTCGCCGTGTCAAGGGCGAGACCTGCACCGCTGCCGCCAGCAGCAACGGGGAGGGCGAGAGTACGCGTGCCAGACGACGTCGCCGAGGGGGGATCAGCTTCCATCGGCGAGTTAGCATCGTGGGCCGATGCGTGTCGCCGCTGATGCCGGCCCTGGATGCCGCTGGCTGGAGCGAACCCAGATGATGACAGCGACAAGGATGCTGGTGGTGGCACAGCTTCGGAGGAGAAGCCAACCCCAGCTTGGCGTGAACGACGGACCGCGCGAGCGTCATGGGCCTGTGCGGCGGCAGCAGCGCCACGCCTGCTGCGGTTGGTGTCTGCGGATGGATCTGAAGCGGCTGTCGCCTCGCCGTCGGCCAGTGGGTCCATGAACGCCGATACGCACGCAAGCACCGACAGGCCGTCTTCGAGCTGGTCGGAGCCTCGCTGCTGCGCTTTGGCGGCTCTGGTTGCCGCAGATGCGCCAGCGCTCATTGATGGTAGATCGGATCGGGAGTCGGATGCCTTCTGGCGCATCGGATCAGCCAGCGAGCCGGCATCGGCAGCGTTGCGAAGTGCGTTGCGTTCTCGGGAGCGCCGAGCCGAGCCGCCCCGCGATGCGGCGCCGAGAGGCAGCGCATCGGGCAACGACGGCTTGCGGTGCTCGCTCTTGACGCCGGGTACCGGCGAGGCACTGTTGCTGGGGTTGAGCGAGGTCGGCTCCGAGGGCGGGCCTTGGTCGGCGTCGTCGACGGCATGGTGCGCCTCGGTCGTGCGGCCCAAGCGGATGCCACCAGATCTGCGAGCCCTGCGCATCTCGTCCGAGCTGCCAGCCGAGCTACTGCTGGTGCTAGCGACGCCTGCACCGCTGGCCGAGTCGGTGGCCGACGTTGACGGCGCGCGGGCCAGCAGCGAGCGCGCAATGGCGTCCGAGGCTGCCCCAGCGGCCGAGTCGATCTCGATTTGCGAGTTGGAGGACCCGGCGCTCGAGCCCGGCGTCAGCTCTGCGCCGACAGAGGATGACTCTGGGGTGCCGCCGTGAGGCGCGGCGGTGCTGTCGAGATCGGGCATACGCATGGCGCTGTCGGCAGCAATGCGACGCACGGCACCGTTGCGGCCCGAGTGGCCGGCCGGCGACGGCGACGATCTGGTGCGCTTTCGCGACGTGTGGCCGGGGTCGCTGGGGTGCAGGGCGGACCGGTCGAGGAGTATCCGGTCGGCGACGGACGCATCGGGGGCGAGGCCGCCGCGCCTTGTCGCGTCGTCCTTGTCGCCCGCACCCTGCGCGATACCTGCGCCTGCGTTGGAGGTGAGGGCACGGAAGCATGCGGGGAAATCGGTGGATCGGCGCGAGGCGGGCGCGGGCGGGGTTGGATCAGCGGTCCGCCCCAGTAAAGCACAACTGAGCGGGATTGTTTGGGCGGCCTCACCATGAAGGCGGGCGCGGGCATGACTGAGGGGATGGCTCTGCGAGACGAGAGAATGAACGTCGTCGCCGGGCCGCACTGGGTGAGGCTGTGCGTGCTCGAGCCGCTCGCCGCGCGGGAGGGCGTGAGCGTGGCCGTGATGATGGCCGTTGCTGTGGTTGTGGTTGTGGTTGTGATGGCGTTGATGCTGATGGTCCTCGCTCAGCGTCGGGGTGGCTGGCAGGCCCTCGGAGCCGGACTCTGTTGCGTGGGCAGCCAGCGGGCTGTCAACGGGCACGAGGGCGTCCATGCGCCGGAGAGAGGCTCCGAGCGGCGAGGCGTGGGGCGGGGCCGGCTGCGGGGAAGCGTGCTGGTGAGGCCGGGCCGGCTGTTGGGCGTGGTGGGAGTGGGCGTGGGCGTGGTGATGGGTGTGGTGG
>JADGIZ010000669.1:0-10299 GCA_027604665.1 Polyrhizophydium stewartii
GTCCGCCCCCGCACCGCCTCGCCTCCTCGCTGCCACACTGCCTCACTGCAAATGCGCATCCGCGCGCCGCCATCCGCCAGCGGCTTCCACTGGATCCTCGTCTTCGACGACCTTGCACCAGCCCTCACTCGCCTGCGCGCCGCATCGCTCGACCAGCTCTTCTTCCCCATCCGCCCAGAGTGGCGCATCCTCGGCGACCTCGGAAGAGACCCCGCGTCCAGCCAACTCGTCATCATGTTCACTGCCCCCAGCGGCCACCGAGCACAACTCGTCCTCGTTGATCCTGTCGACCCAGCAACAGGCGCATTCGCGATCGCGTTCCACGACCTGACCAACGGCAACGAGACCGCATCCAGCGGCCGCGTCGTCTCGGGCCTCGTGCTCAAAAGTGCGCAGCCGCAGCCGCCGCCGTCGCCTTCGTCCACCGCATCGCAGCCCGACCAGCCGCAGACAGTCGTGTCGCGCAGCGCCTCGGGAACAGTCGTCGTCAACGTCTCCAGGCAGGAAGCCCCACAGCAGGCGTGGTCCAACCAAGTCGTGATTGACTTCAACCGCGCAATGCACAGACCCAGCGCATACACCCGCTTCGCCCACAGCGCGCCAGTCGACCCGAGGAACCGCCTGCAGTTCAGGGTCGAGGCCGGAGAGCGCACAATCCTCGGCGACCTGATCCCTTGACACAGTTTCGTCGGCTCTCTCAAGCTGTCACCGCGCTGGCACCAACGGCTGTTTGTTCGGACGAGACAGGTCTCGCCCTTCTTCTGCTTTGGTTCATGGTGCGCTTTCCACGCGCTCTGCATCGCATCTCCCCTCCCCACCAACCCTGCGCAGTTCAGCCCAATCTTGTCCTCTTTGCCTCGCATGCCGCCACTTGAGAGCGCTGGCAGAGCCTCATTGGCATCCTTCTAGACATGCTCATCCCTGTGTTTTGCGCGGCCCATATCTCATTTGACTCGATTTATCACTCCACCACCACCACCAACAGCAGCAGCAACCCCCCCCCCGACTCCGCCCTCTGTACTTTGCCCACAAATCGCATCCTTCAAGCACTCTGACGCTTTCCATTACACCCCCTCTTTCCCTCGACCCCACCCAACCCAGGCCAGCAAGGCTTCCTTTGATAGTGATGACAGCTGGATTGTACACTGATCGCGGCGCCGGCGCCGCAAGCAGAAAGTCATATCCCCGACCTGCTCAGCGACAGGAAGCTGATGTTGGCCGAATCAACGACGGCGGCTTTGAGCGGCGCGCGCGGATCGAGGCGCAAGAGCTGCTCCACCACGATTTTGCTCGGAAGCGCTTCGTGTGCGCTTGTGTGCGCATTTCCATTTTGGTCAGCACATGGCCAGAACAAACAATAGAGATGGATCGGGAGGCGGCATAATGTGCGGCACGGGGAAACGACGTGTGTGGCGCTCACACGGTGCAGAGGACCCGAAAGTCGGGCGGTCCGCGAGCCGACTTTTTAAACCCGGCAGAGGGCTTGTACACGTCGAGCAGCGGGAGGGCTGGAAACGGCGGCAGCGTCCGGCTCGTGACGGCCGCGGGCAGCTGCCCGAGCGGGTCGTGGCTCTTGACGATGGATCGGAGCTGGACGAGGACTCCGTCTGAGAGAGGCCTGGCGTCAGCAACGGCAATCACAAGGCTCTGCCTGTCGACGTCTGCCCACCATGCGACGATGCTGCGGACAGATCCACAAGCGGCTCGAACGGATCACGCAGACGCACGGCAAGCCAGTCGGCCATCCGCTCGAGCAGCGACCGCGGGCGGGCAGCGACAGCCTGCGGACCCGGAAGCGATTCGATTGCGTCGTGCTGCGCCGGCCGATCGCACGACCGAAAGACCAAGAAGCCCAGGCGCTTGAGGTGGGCATACACCAGATACGTGCCAAGCGTTATGGCTCCGCCGTGCGCACCGGACGTCGCCAGCGACACCGCCTGCTGGAACGACACGACGCCGCCGCGCCACGAGAGCACCAGTGCGCTCTGGTCAACGAGCCACAGCACTTCCTCGGCGTGCAGCCGCGTTTCGCCCTGCGGGGCTGTCGCGGACACGGTCGTGCGGCCGACGCTCGTGAGGTGCTGTCCACGCAGCGCAGCGACGACCGCAAACGGCGCAGCGCCGTCAGGCTCGATCCAGTCGGCGGCGGCCATCTTGGATCTGGCGGGCACCGGGTCAGAGGTGGAAGACGGCAGCCAGTCGCGCAGTGCGGCATACGTGCCTCGCCGTGCGCCGCTCCTGTGAGAGCACTTGCTGCATGGCCGCGAGCTGCGACGGCAGCAGCCGCCTCATGTCCCGGTCGCAGTCGTCCTCGCTGTCGTCCTCGCTGTCGCCGTCTTGATGGCCGCGAGCCTGCGAGTCTGCAGGCACCGCAGCGGCGCGAGGGCCCGTTGGCTTGCGGCCGCCGCGCAACAGCGCGCGGAAGTCGGGCCGGTCCTGCTGGTCGTCCGAGTCGCTCGCGGCAACCGGGTTGGATGCGTCGCTCTCGCTGCCGCTCATCGGGCAAAGGCGGCTTTCGCCATCTTCGGGCCAAAGCGGTTTCCCGCACACACACCATGCCGCGGCCGGCCAGAGACGCCGGCGGCAGGCGCGCCCACCCCGGCGATGCTGTCGATGCAGACGCAGCGACGGCCGTGCTGGCCGCCTCAGCCGCTGCCGCTTCGACCGCTCGGCAGGATTCGTCTGCGGCAACCAAGAGGTCGCGCAAGGCAGCTAGGTGTGGCCGGCCTCGCCCGATGGCGACAGCCCGACTCGCCCTCCGGAAGGCTGACGTGCGAGCGTGGAAACCCGTGCGGGGGCGGCAGCGCACCGTCTGGAGCGCGCGGCCCGGCGTCTGCGGCCGGCAGCGCTCTCATCACGTCGTTCTTCAGGCCGATTGATCTCACGATGTCGCCACCAGCACCCACCGCCAACGGCCTGCCAAACGACGACGACGCAGCCGGCGGTGACGGAGGCGAGGGCGGGCCGGCGACTCGCTCCAGACTGCCCGTAAGGATCACGCACAAGGCCGCCGGCCGGGCCCCGGCTGCCGCCGCTGCCGAGGTTTCGAAGCTGCCACGGCCAGGTTCGGACCGCTTTGTCGGACACACTTTCGGACACTGCTGGGCTGACACTTGCTGCTGCCGCTGCGCAGTGCGCGGCAAGGGCGCCAAGCAGGGCACTCTTGCAAGGCCCGTTACTGCTGGTGCTGAGGCGCAAGCCGTGGTCACCACTCGGGCTTCTCCGCCGGTCGAGGTCGTCGATCTGACGCTCGACAGTCCCGAGCCTGCGCCGAGGAGGCTCAAGCGGACTCGATCCACCGCTGCCACGACAGCCACTGCGGTGCTGTCTGCGGCAGCAAACGCCGAAGCTGCACTGCAGCTCGTTCCATCTCGGGCGCCGTGGAACGTCTCGGTGCGAGCACCCCCGCCTCCAAGAAAGCCTCGCCCTGTTCTCATTGACAACGACAGCGGCGGCCCCACCACAAGCAGCAGCGACGTTGCTCTCGACGCCAGCAGTACTGCGGCTGCGTCTGGCGGGACCGCCGGGATCGAGACGCCTCGTGGTGTCGAGCAGCCCGACGGTGGATCTCAAGAGCGCAACCCCGAGCGCACCCAGCCCGAACCACCGGCGTCCGAGACGGCCGAGGCAACACCACGCATCGGGCTGCGCGCCAGCCGCTCGCCCGCCGAGTCGCCCAAGCGGCAGCGCATCGACTCGCCAGATCCGATTACACGCACGCATGCACTGCCCCGGGTGCTCGCTGACAACGATCTCCCAGAAACACCGATCATACGGGTTGTGCGTCGCGCCGGCGCAGCGTCGCCAGCGACGTCCGAGCCGCCCGAGTCGCCGTCTGAGCGGTCTGCTTCAGCCGGCAGCCTTGGCACACAGGACACCCTTCTGCGCGCGCATGAACTCGCCGCGGATTGCTGTGATGGCGCTATGGGTGGGACGGATGATGAGGACTCAGTGCAGACTGCTCAAGATGTGATCGATGCTGCCGAGGACGAGGTATCACAAGCCAATGAGACCGCTGATGCAGATCTCATCGCGGGATTGGACACATCGGGCTCGCAGGCGGTCTCGACTGTCTCGACAATATCGTCTGTAGCGGTGACGCCGGCAGAATCAGTCGCCGACGCCGAAGATCTGGCTTTCGAGCAGACAGAGCCACCGGTCGAGCATGGCGAAGATCAAGGCGAGGATCTGGTGTCGGCCGGGCCGGTTGGCACTACACCATTACCAGCAGCAGACGAAGCGGATGTGGAGACGCCCAAGGCCAAGATCAAGATCGCTGGCGTGCAAGCCCAAGTCCTTGTTCCGCTTGAGAGTGTTCTAGATACGCCGAGTACAAGTCCCGCAAAGTATGACGACAAGGATGTCGAGCCTGCGACCCCCGCGCCTTTGATTGAGCAAGATCCTGTTCCGTCGACGCCGCCGCCTGCTTCGGTCTCTCAACTTGCCGATAACAGCCGCCGCAATGCAGCCGACATGAGCGGCGATCCGCCCGTGACACCAACCGTTTTCGCCTACCTGAAGCCTTCGCTTCCCGATGCTGTCTTTGGCGATGGCCCGATGCCCGAGCTCGACAAGCCGATCGAGAACATGGCAAACGCGCCACGGTTGGCGGCGAGTCTATCGGAGCATCTCTCCGATACGCGGATGTTGGCCGATAACAACAAAGACGACAATCACGATGACGATGACGACGACGACGACGATATCATGAATCGCACGTTCAAGCGGCCCAGGAGCGGCAGCATGTCGAGCAGCCAGGGAAGCCAGAGCAGCCAGCGTAGCAGGCGCAGCGTCAACCGTATTGTTGACTCGGACGACGAGGATGAGGACGATCTCCGTCTGATGCGCGCGCCTCTTTTAGGAGCCAAGGCGGCCGCCAAGGCCTCAACCGACAGCGGTCGACTTGGCGGCGACGACGACGCCGACGGAGACAGGACGCCCGCGATGGGCTCGCGAACCCCGACAGCTCGCAGGACGCAGATGAGCCGTGCACCAGATGCCGCCGAGTCGACGGCCAGCAGCCCCGACGGCGCGGCCAGTGTCAGCTCTCGGTCGACGCGAGGCACGGCGCAGCAGCATCGTGCTGAGAAGGCGCAACTGGAACGCTTGCTGCCACCGCCGCCATCACTCAGCGCTGCCGACCGCCGTCGCATTGCAAAGCAGAACAACCTCATGGACTCGATTTCCAAGCTACTGCTCGGCAAGCAGCGGTCGCTTGACCAGGCCAAGCGCAACGACGAACTTGCGCGCGAACTTGCGTCGCAGGAGATTGCCATGGAGGCTGCCAAGATGCCCGAGGTGATCGAGTACAGTGCCGAGTCGTCGCATATCGCCGAGGTACGTGTTTGTCCTGTATATGCGCGAGCGCTTGCAAAAGTGCATTGGAGGCAGAAGCAGGATGATGACCGAAACTGCAATCTGAGCAGCTTGCAGGTGCAGGACCGCGCTTGCCGCCTCGTCGGGATGTTCTGGTTTTGGGCGAGTACCAAGAGCCCAAGAAGCTGCCAAAGCTGTCTGCGCGCCGCGGGCAGCGGGACTCTGTCGAGGCGATCCTCGATGCTGCAGCGGGATCTGCTGAGGCGCTGCATCGCGTCTTTGATGCCGACCTGCTTGTGCGACGATCGAGGACGGGCTGGCAAGCGACGCAGCCGATTGTCGAGTGGCTAGTGCAACTTGGTATGTGCTTGATCCTTTGAAGTGTACATGTTTCAGGGGGCTGCTTTGAAGAGGTCTGACGAATCCTATGTTTGGTAGCATGCTCCGATGACCGACCGCTGGTTGGACGCCGCGCCGTCGACGTTCTGGAAGCGCTTGCAATAAGCGGCGGGCTTTCGGCTCAGGTGATTCCAGCATCGGCGGTTTTTGAGCGGATATGGCATCTTGGTCTGCCGCGAGGAGTCGAAACGGGCGAGATGGCGCTGCTCGAGGCTGTGGAGCTCGTGACGGTCGACGAAGCCGGCAAGCCGGCCAAGCCGCCGCCTCCGCCGTTTGCACAGGCCGAGGCTCTCTCGCGGATGGCGAGAGTTGTCGGCGCTCTCGCTCGCGCGGGGTAAGATCCGCGTGCTCGATGCGGGTGTTTATGCCATCTGCGCTGACGATGTGATTGACAGGGCCGTGGCCATGCCTTTGGAAGAGCACTGCGGGCTTGTTGTTGCAGCACTCGCCATCGCTTTGGACTCGCGCGCCGGCGGTGCATTGGCAGGCGATCTTGCGTGCCTGACGGCCGACCTGGTTGCTGCGCTCAGCGACGAGCAGTGGCCTGCCGCCGGGCGAAGCATCTGCGATGCAGTGATGCAGCTCCTTCGGCCGCAGGCAGGCGTGTCTGCGCAGTGCCATCGATGCGGGCGAGGCAAAGACGACAACGGCAATGGCCTTGAACGCCGGTCTGGAAAGCCCGTTGCATCTGCATATCCAGAGGACGAGTCCGAGGCTGGCACAAGCACAGCTAGCTCGGTGGTTGACAGCGACGATGACGACAATGGCGGAGAGAGCGGCAACGATGATGACGACGCGACCAGCCTGGCGACTGCAACAACCGCCTCGGGCAGCACTGCCGGCCGTGGTCGGAGACGACGTGCGCGCGGTCATGGCGTCCGGCGGCACCGCGCCGAGCCCGCCGGCGTGCCGCGGACGGCGAGTATGCTGATTGACGCGGACCTGATGCAGGCCGAGGCGTGCTGCGCCGACGCCGAAGCCGTGCAGCTGCTCAAGTTTGTGCGATCTGCGCAGACACCGGGCACAGCGGCTCGCATGCGATGGCTCCGGCAGCAGCTTGCATGCAGCATCCTGTGCCGTGCTCTGGGCCGCGGCCGCCACGCAGGGCATCCCACTACCAGCCACGACGGCGACGACGGCAAGGACGACAGAGGTTGGATTGAGATCGGCATTGGTCAGCAAGGTGCATCGGCGTTTGCGTTTGTGGCCGACGTGCTCGCGACCGAGACGCTGTTTTCGAAGTACTGCGGGGACTATTGGCAGCTGGCGTGCCTGGCCAGCGTGCTTGGGCACGCGATGCTGGACAAGACGGCCGTGGTCGAGGACCGGATGGCGGCGGGCGAGATTGCGCGGAGGATCCGCATGTTGCACAACTCGATTGCGGACGGGCGGGCGATCTCGATTGAGCGCACGCGGGTATGTGGTTCATGCCCGAACTTGCATTTACGCTCGGGTGTCGGTGGCGCCGCTGGTCGCCTGTCTGCATGTTACTGACGGAGCGTATGCGATGCACGCAGGCCAAGCACGAGCTTATGCAGCTGGCGACGTGGATTCGGTTAGCTGTCGACTCGAGCGCGCCGAAGCAGGCGGGTATTTTGGACCAGCTTGCGTCACGGCCAGGCTCGAATCGTTGATGGCCACCGTCGCCAGCGTCGCTATGGCGGGATCGTTGTTGTGATTGGCGGCGATGGCGCTTGCGATCTTTGTTGATGACTGAAATCAATAAACTTGAACAGAATGATGAGCTGTTTGGGCTTGGCAACACGTTTTTACTATTACTTTTTTTCGATGCCCCAACTCGAGCGGGTGTCTTCCGGCCTTTGAATAGAGGATTAAAAGCCGGATGAAGAAAGGGAAGCGATTGTGCGAGAGCGGATGCTTCACCGCATGCGGGGCAAGGCCAGCAAATGTCGTGCAAGACGCATCCACAGGCTCTAGCGGCCAAACTACAGACCGTGGGGACGATGGAGCAGTTTCCGCGTCGATACTGGCAGAGCGAGACGGCTGCGACGCTGCTGGAATGTCCAACAAGCCCGATTACTCGAGAAGCGACTCCTCGATTGTCTCGTCTTCGCCAGACGTCTGCTGACTCTTTCCAAGCACCCATACCCCGGCGACAATGAGCCCCATGCCGAGGGTCAGAAAGAGCAGGTCGAGCGGCGAGTAGAAGCCAAAGGCGTCGAGGTACACGATCGAGTTGGCGAGCGAAAGGCACGTGAAGAGAGTGTAAAAGACAGGGATCACAAAGACAGGGAGGTGGTAGTGGAGCGCCTTGTTGAGCGAGTAAAGCTGGGAATGAGGTGGTGCGGTTGTGTGGGTAGGTGGACGCTGGTTAGCACAGTGCGCGAGTGCGCGGGGCTGAGATTGTGGGATGGTACAAGGAGCATGGGACCTACTTGAGCAAAGATACTCAGGCCCAGGATGGCCAAGAGTACAAAGGCAAATGCGCCGCGGAACTGGTTATCACTATCAAAGATGGATATGACAATGAGCTCGACGCTGCACGCCATACAGCGTGATGCGAGTAAAACGGCCGCCGCAGCGCCAAAGAAGGGAGTGGTGGTGATCGGCACAAGGCTTTGTTCAGCCATACGGGCAAATCGCCTCTTGCCAGCGAACATCACTCACCCGCTTTTGGTCAGCAGCAGCGTGCCTGAGGCCGTGATGCCGCCCACGACGGCATAGAGGATGCCGACGAGAGCCGTGAGCTGGCCGCGCTTGACGCGGATGGTGATGGACCGTGCCGAGACAGAGTCGCGCGGAACTCGCAGCATGCCGCCTGCGTCGTCGTGCACGGTGTAGAGCGACAGGACGCCAGCGCCCGAGGGGCCGGCGACACCTGTGACGCCCGTAATCGACGTGCTTGCGGACAAGCCCCTGCCCGGCATGCCTGCCAACGAGCTGCGAGCCGATCCTGGCTGCGCCGTGCGCCAGTGCCCTGGAGAGGATCGCACCCGCCGCGCGGCAACAGCGCCGACAGGATCGGCTGGCTGCCCGGCAAGCGTGGCCGAAGCGGCAGTGAGCGTCGCAGATCCGGCGCCGTGCGAGTAGTCGCTCGAGTCGTGCACAAAGTGGATGACGCTGACGAAGCTCTCGCGCGCGGCAGTGTCGGCGGCGTGTGCTGGCAGCAGCTGCGTTCCGGTGCTGGTGCGCTGCAGCGACCTGCGCGCCGTCGGTGGCAGGCCGTGGTCTCCCGAAGGCACGATCGCAGACTCGGGCGAGAGGCACATGTCCGCTGGTTGTGCGAGCGGATTCGCCCGCTCGGGTTGCATCGGCGTCGGGGCATCGCCGGTTGGACCGCGAATCTGAGGCTGCGAGTGCGACGCAGAGGCCAGTTGGTGAGGAGCGCCAGTGTTATGCGGCGCAGGCAGAAGCGACAGCAGAGGCTCCGAGACAGAGAAGCCACCTGGAGACGGCATTCCGGGGCGGACTGGACCATCGTGGCCGCTTGTGGCGGTGGCTGCGCGATGGCTGCTGTGTTCGGTCCAAGCCTCGTCGACCGAACTGCGAGGAGGTATGGCGGATGCAACGCGGAGCTGCGGGGGCAGCGGCTGAGAGACGGCGAGAAGGTTGGCGGCCCGCAACGACGACGCAGAGCGCCTGAGCCCCGTGAGCGAGGCTGCCGACGACCTGGAGATGAGTGACCGCATGGAGGACAGACTAAACTCGAGATACTTGATGAGCACAAACGTGCAGATAATGAACGCAATCTGGACGGAAAAGTAGGCAATAAACGCCGGGCGAGAGTAGAGTTTGATGAGGTCGTCGATTGACTTGCGTGTGTCCGGCAGGTTCGTGCCAAAGGTGCTCACGACGGCGCAGCCAAAGACAATGAGCACCGTGCCGGCCCAGTCGTAGCGCGTGATGCTTGTGCCGACAAAGACGCTCGAGAAGATGACGTTGAAGATGAGCCCAGCGGAGCCAAGCGGGGCGAGCACCACGGGCGAGATGAAGCCCAGGGCAATGACGGAGCCAAAGAGCTGGCAGATCAGATAGAGCGCGAAGCCGAGGTACCACTGGGTGCTGAGATACAGGCGCTTCCAGAGCTCGGCGCGCTCGGCGGCTGAGAGCGGGCGGCGGGCTGGCGGCGCGGATCCGGATGCGGGGCCGTCTGTGGGCGAGAGCAGCAGCAGGCGCAGCATGGCGAAGATGCCCAGATCGCCGGGCGAGGGGGGCGGAGCGGCAGGTGCGGCTGAGCCAGGCGCGCGCGGGCCGGGCAGCAAGCGTGTGGTCTCGTTCGCGCCGTTGCCGTCGTCGTCGCTGTCGTCGTCGCCGTCGTCGTCGGTGTCTTGGTCGTCTGCGTTGCTGGTGGACGATGCGGTGGCGCCGATGGAGAAGCGGATGGCCGGCGCAGCAGATGCCATGCGGGAGGCGGCAGCAGCATCGGCATCGGCGGCAGCAGCATCGGCGGAGGCGGTGTTTGCCTGCGGGTCGGCAGCGGCCGAGGGCGCAGCGGGCGGGACGTCGACGGCATCCGCAGCGAGCGGGACAGGGCCGGGCAGATCGAGCGCGAGAGTCTCGAGGTCGCCTGCTGCTGCGGCGGGCGGTGGGCCGGGCGCGGCGCTCGGCGACTGAGGGTGCAGC
>JADGIZ010000670.1:0-10298 GCA_027604665.1 Polyrhizophydium stewartii
CCGCTGTTCCAGCCCCGCCGCGACTCGGTGCGCCCGCCGCCCGCTGCCCACTGCGCCGCCGCCCGCTTCCACGCAGGCCACCGCCTGCCGCCCGCTGCCCGCCGCCCGGCCGCCCCGATGCGGCTGCGCTGCCTGCCGCTGCATTCGTCCCGCTGGCTGACACGGCTGGACACTGGTCGTTGTCGCCGCGCGATGCCGCCGCCCGCTGCTGCCGTCCACTGCCACTGCCCGCGACGGCCTGCCGCCGCCGACCGCTCGCCGCCCGTCGCCGCCCATCGCCGCCCGTGCCGCGCAGTTCATCTCCGTCTTCCTCCGGGTGCGCTGCGCTCCGTCGCCTTCATCGCCGTGTCCTGCTGGCTGACCGTCGGCTCCGCATCTGGATCGCCGCCCGCCGGACCGACCCGCCGCCCGCTCGCATCGCCGCATGCAGGAGCTCAAGGACGGCTTCACGAACCTGTACAGGCGCAAGTGACCGCCCTCCCCCGCTGTATCTCTCGCGCCCGCTTCGGCCCGACCCCTTGCATCCACCATCAGCATCAACAACGAATCCGTCGCCCAGCCCCGTCCGTCGCTGTGCATGTCTGGCGGCCTCCATGAACCCTGAGCGCACTGCGCCGTCTCCCGCTGCGTCCATGGCGCTGCGTGCGTGGTGCTGCGCCCGCGCGGCCGCCGCATGCCCCCCGAGCCGCGCGGCCGCCGCCCGGCTTGGCCCAACTCGCGCCAATGTCGTTCGCCGACTTCGGCACCGGCACCGCCTCGCCGCGTCTCGGCGCCGGCAGCGGGCCGCTGAGCGCCGGCCTGCCCGCCGGCCAGCGCGCTGTCCACATCCCGCTCAACACCGCGGGCTCGTCGTCGCCCGCCGCGCCGTCCGCGGGTGCGTCGCCACCTGTCCCGGCCAAGCTGCCCCTGCCGCCGCCAGAGCGCCGTCGATGCGACGACCGTCTCTGCCGCACCTCGGGTGCAGGCCCCCCCTCCCGCCAGGCCCGCCCGCCGGCCGCGCTCCACTCCCACAGCAGCCGACGCCGCTCAGAAGCGCCGCGCCGGCGGCCGCCCCCTGCGCACGCGCGTCCGGGCCTCCGCCGCCCGCCCGCGGCTCCATGCGTGTCGGAAACACCCCGGCTTCATCATCCCTCGGCGCCGCTGACGCCCCCGACCATCGCAGACTCGGGCGCCGCATTCCGCAGGCTGTGGGACTCGGTCTCCAACAGCATCTTCCAGATCTCCAGCAACACAGCGACCATCCAACGCCTGCTCGGCCTCTTTGGCGGGCCGCGCGACACCCCCGAGATGCGGCAGCAGCTGTGCGTCGTCACTCCCGCCTTGGCCGATGCCGCCGCCGCCACTGACCCTCGCCAACCCAATGCCCCAGACACGATGTCACAGAGCGCACCCGCAGCCTCATCAAAACCACCACCGCCGATCTCAAAAAGGTCATGGCCTTTGTGCCATCGGACCAGGATGTGGGCATCTCGCCTCGGCCACCGCATCCGCCGCCTCCCACTCTGCTCACTCGCCCGCTCCGCAGCGCCAAGTTCGCATCACGCAAAAGAAGCTGCAAAAGGACTTTGAGGAGGTGCTGCGGCGCTTCCAGGAGGCATCCAAGGTGGCCGCTGAGAAGTCGCGCGAGTTTGTTGCCAGGGCCAGGACGCACCAGGCCCTCAGCATGTGCGTCTCGCCATCTCGCCACGACGAGACCCAGGCGCATCGCTGACTTGCACCACCCTGGCCTCCAGCAGTGCCGAAGAGGACGCAGAAGAGGACGAGCCGCTACTTGGCCGTGCACAGCAGTGAGTCGCTCCAGCGCTTTGCTCCGGATCGTGTGGCCACCGCTTATGCTGACCGCCCCCCGTCCCCACTGCCCAGGCTCTCGCAGCTACGCGTGCTCGACGCAGAGGTCGAGTTCAACGAGGCGCTCATTGCAGAGCGCGAGCAGGACCTTGTCGGCATCGAGCAGTCCATCCAAGAGGTCAACGAGATCTTCCGAGACCTCGGCACGCTGGTCAACCAGCAGCAGCATCTTCTCGGTGGGATCCGCCCTTAGTGCTGCAGGCGCAACCTGTCCGCTGACCACCCTCGCGCAGATAACATCGAGACAAACGTCGACTCGGTTGCAATCAACGTCGAAGGCGCCCACTCGGAGCTGCGCACTGCAAACGGCTACCAGGAGCGCAGGCAGTCGTTCATGTGCTGGATCTTTATTGCTTTGCTTGTCGTCAGTCTCATTACGCTCGCCCTCATGCATCCGTGGACATGGTTCAGGAGCACCTAATACATGCCTTCTTCATTCGCCGTCCTGAGCTGCTGCTTTTTCCGCTGCTTGACACTGTTACGCTGCTGATCTGCGAGCTGGCTCTCGTCGTTGTTGGGCCCGGCAACCGCTCTTTGCCCGACATGGCTGCGAATCCGTTCGTGCTCAAGCGCCAGCTGCCCGGCAGCAGCGACAGCTACGCCTTCCAGGTCGCCGCGGCGCCAACGCAGACGCACTTTGCGGCGCCCAGAGCAACGGGCGGCATCACCATCCACGATGCCGCGACGCTGGACCAGTCGGCCGCCCTCGCCGCGGGCGGACCCGACACGGTGCTCTCGCAGGTCATGTTCGACAGCGCCAACCCGAGCCTGCTGCTCGCCGGCAGCCACGACGGCCTCGTGCGGCTGTGGGACCTGCGCAACGGCGCAACGGTGCTCACATGGAACGGTGCGCTGCGCCCGGTGCCCTGCTCTCGCCGGATGCGGCCTGCTGCAGCCCCGCGCATCGCCGTCGCTCCTTCTCGCTCACTTCTTTTTTGTCGCAGCTCATGCACCCGTGCTCTCGTTCGACGTCAACTGCACGCACACCCTGATGGCCGTGGTGAGCCTGCTGCGCCCTCGATCCCCGCTCACGGCGCCGCACGCATCCATAATGCGACTAACTGCCAATACGCCGGCTGTTCAGGGCACCGAGCTCGTCGGTGAGGACGCCAAGATCCACTTTTGGTGCGTGCCTGCGCCTCCTGCCCATGTGGCTCAACAAGGCCGCAAGCTGACGCCCCGACCTCGGCATGCAGGGACGTCCGCGCGGCTGGCGGCACGCTCCTGGCTTCATTCGAAGAATGCCACTCGGACGACGTGACGCAGGTGCGCAGCGCCATGGGTCAGATCGGTCTGGAAGCCGCCGCGCTGACCAGCATCGGTCCAGATCAAGTTCCACCCGACTCAGGCCGAGGCCATGGTCTCTGGATCGACGGACGGGTGAGTTTCTCGCCTAGTGCACTGTCAGCACATTATCCAAGCTCCGCTTACAACCAAACCGACGTGCACACGCCAGCCTCATCTGCCTCTACAACCTCTCGACCTTTGAGGAGGACGACGCCATCTACCAGATCATCAAGAACGACTCCATCAGCAAGCTTGGCTACTTTGGCCCGTCGTACGAGTACATTTACGCGACAACGCACATGGAGACCTTTTCGCTCTGGCGCTTCCTCGAGGGCGAGAAGATCTACACGTTTGGCGACGTGCGCGGCATCTCCGAGGAGCTCAAGCTGGACTACTTGATCGACTGCACATACGACGCCGCGAGTCAGCGGCTCTTTGTGCTTGCCGGCTCGCAAGAGTGCGTCCCTGCGTCTTTGATACGCAGCTGGTCTGCCCGCTACTCGCGCTGACGCATCTGCGTGTGGCGGCTTCCCGATGGTCGCAGGGGAAGCATCGGAGTGCTCGATGTCGGCCTGGGCAACCTGCAGCTTGCATACACGCTCAACGGCGGCCACACGGACATTGTGCGCGCGGCGCACTGGCGCCTCGAGGTCAGTTTGTTGCGCCTCCGCGCGATGACGGCCCTGATGCTGACGCCTCGGATCACCCACCCCTCGGACCCAAGACCGGCTCGCTTATTTCGGCATCCGAGGACGGCTCGCTGTGCCTGTGGCAGCAGTAACTCCCCCGCTCGTCCGGCCCGACTCCATCCCCTCCATCTCATCCGCACTCGTAATACATGCATCTGCCGGCGCGCGGCGGCGCGGCCGGGCGGCGGTCGAACCCGCAGCGCCGGCGCCGCCCGCGTCTTGGCCCAACAGCGCACGGCCATGGCGACCGCGCCGCGATTCTTCGCGACCAACAAGAAGGGTGCGCCGCGCCGCCCCGCAGCTCCTTGCGCCGCGCCGCTGCGGCACGAGCGCGGCGGCCATCGGACGCAGTGGCTGGCGGCTGCGTGCGAGTGCGCGCGCTCGCCGCCCCCCGCGCAGCGTCGCCGCAGCGCCGCGACGGCGTCCGCTGTGGCCGGCGACCCTTGCAATCTGGGGCCGACAACGGGCCGCTGCCGCCCCTCTCGCCGCCTCCAGCGACGCCCGTGCGGCCGCGCCGCTGACACACGCGGACGCTCTCCTCCGCCACTCGACCCTGCCGCTGCCGATATCCTCGCTCCCGCTCGCGCCGGCCCTCGCGTGCCGCCCAGGCGAGAACTTTGAGTTGAAGGCGGACCTCAACAGCGAGTACCGCGACAAGCGCAAGGAGACGGTCAAGAAGGTCATTGCCAACATGACCATCGGCAAGGACGTCTCGTCGCTGTTTGCCGACGTCGTCAAGAACATGCAGACGGAGGACCTCGAGCTCAAGAAGCTCGTCTACCTCTATCTGATCAACTACGCAAAGTCGCAGCCAGAGCTCGTGATCCTGGCCGTCAACACGTTTGTCAAGGTTCGTGGCGCCTCGGCTGCACGGCGCTGCTCCGCCGCCCTGTTCTGCATGCGCAGTGCGGCGCCGGGTAGCGCTGCGTGTGTGTGCGTGTGGTCGAGTTGGTCCAGCGGGTCTTGCTCACAAACTCGTCTCGGATCTCGATCCAGGACTCGGACGACCCGAACCCGCTCATCCGCGCGCTGGCCATCCGCACCATGGGATGCCTGCGCGTCGAGAAGATCGTCGACTACCTGCTCGAGCCGCTCAAGAAGGGCCTCAAGGTGCGTGCGGAGTGGACCCACGAATCGCCCGATTGCATTCTGCTGCGTACTTGCAGCTCGCATCGCCGTTGACACCCCTTTTCCGACCCTCGTTTCGCACTTTCTCGCGCTGCGGTGCGGCACATCCAGGACGAAGACCCGTATGTCCGCAAGACTGCGGCGCTGTGCGTCGCAAAGCTCTTTGATCTCAACCCGGGGATCGCCATCGACAATGGCCTGATTGCGATCCTGCAGGACATGCTCTCGGACCGCAACCCGATGGTCGGTCTGGGTCCTTGGCGCATGCCGAGTCTGCATCCGCCTCAAGCTCAAGCAGATGCTGACGCGGCTGTCCGCAGGTCATTGCCAACGCCGTCTCGGCCTTGCAGGAGATCAGCGAGGCCTCGGTCCAAAAGGATATCTTTGTCATCAACGACGCGCTGCTGCAGAAGCTGCTTGCGGCGCTCAACGAGTGCACCGAGTGCGTTCATCGCATGAATGCCGAAACTGCGCGAGCCACAGGGGGCTGTTAAGTTCTGTATGCTGATCTGCCGAATGGCTCTTGTGTCTGCGCACGCGCAGGTGGGGCCAGATCTGCATCCTCAACTCGCTGTCGGGATACCGCCCGCGCGATGTGCGCGAGGCGGCGGACATTATCGAGCGTGTGGTGCCCCGCTTGCAGCACGTCAACGCCAGCGTCGTCCTTTCTGCTGTCAAGGTGGCGCATCGAGCTGGCCAACGAGTGCTGCGCAACACCCGAGTTGACCAACGGTGCCCTGTATGCGCGTGATATTGTCGGTGACGCATGCAGGTTCTCATGATCTACCTGAGCCACAGTTTCTCGGACGAGCTGGACGGGACGATTGTGCGCAAGCTTGCGCCGCCTCTTGGTGCGCGCCAAACCTGCCGCGTCGCGATTGCTCAGTTGAGCTCGGTGCTGACTGCCCGCTGCAGTCACGCTCATTTCGTCCGAGCCCGAGATCCAATACGTCGTGCTGCGCAACATCAATCTGATCCTGCAAAAGCGTCCAGATGTGCTCACGCAGGAAATCCGCGTCTTCTTTACAAAGTACAACGATCCGCCGTATGTCAAGCTCGAGAAGCTCGAGGTCGTGATCAAGCTGTGCTCCGAGGCCAACGTCGACCAAGTCCTTTCCGAGCTCAAGGAGTGCGTGTTTGCTTGGTACCGCAATATCTACGGCTGTCGTTCGCCGTGCCGCCGCTGACGCGTCCCGCCGTTGCACGCAGATACGCCAACGAAGTCGACGTTGACTTTGTGCGTAAGTCGGTGCGCGCGATTGGCCGCTGCGCCATCAAGATCCCCGCCGCGTCGGACAAGTGCGTGCATGCCCTGCTCGACCTCATCAAGACGGGCATCAACTACATTGTGCAGGAGTCGATTGTCGTCATCAAAGACATCTTCCGCAAGTACCCGCACAAGTACGAGGGCATCATTCCGGCGCTCTGCCAGAACCTCGAGTCGCTCGACGAGCCCGATGCCAAGTCGTCGCTGATTTGGATCATTGGCGAGTACGCCGACCGCATCGAAAACGCCTCCGAGCTGCTCGAGCATTTCCTCGAGAACTTCAAGGACGAAGCGTCCAAGGTGCAGCTGCAGCTCATCACGGCCACCGTCAAGCTCTTCCTCAAGCGGCCCGGCTCGGCGCAGGACATTGTCCAGCGCGTGCTGCAAGGCGCCTCGCAGGCCAACGACAACCCGGACATTCGCGACCGCGCGTATGTGTACCGGCGCCTGCTATTGTCCAACCCGCAAGTGGCCAAGGCCGTTGTGCTCGCCGAGAAGCCGCCGATTGAGCTCGAGACGGGCACCGTCAGCGAGAGCCTGCTCGACGAGCTCATTACCAACATCTCGTCGCTTGCGTCCGTGTACCACAAGTCACCTGCGCTGCTCGGCGGATCGTCGTTTGTGGACATGTCGCAGTACCGCCAAGAGTGCGTGGTGCTTGGTGTATGCTGCAGACCCATGTTCGCAGACTGCTGACAACTGCAGCGGGGTTTGCTTGATGATCCAGGTTTGCCGACGGCGATGACGAGCCCGAAGCCCGCCGCAGCATCGTGCAGGAGGCTGCGCAGGCCATGGGCGCCTCGGGCGGTGTCGACAACCTGCTCGATCTCGACTTTGGGACGCCTGCTGCACAGCCGGCGCCGGTGGGCGGCGGCCTGGGCGGCCTGGATATGAGAATCGGCGGCCCTGCGACCGCGGCCGCGCCGGCATCCAAGTCTGGCATCGACGATCTGCTGTCACTCGACATGGGCATGGGCACTGCAATGCCCTCGCTCGGCGGCGTTGCTGGCGTCTCCGTTGCCCCGTTGGGCGGCCTCGGTGGCTTCTCGTTTGGCGGATCCAATACCTCGCCGATCATGTCCTCGCCGCCGGGCTCGGCACGCATCTCGCTGCCCAAGACGCCGTTCCTCCAGCCGGCCTCGTCGCAGGGTCTGGACCTGTCGGGCACTTTTGCCCGCCGCGGCGGGTCGATCATGCTTGACCTGACCATCGCTAACCGCGGCACGGGACCCATGTCAGGCTTTGCGATCCAGTTCAACGTCAACACGTTTGGCATCTCGCCCACGGCGCCGCTGACGGTGCCCGAGCCCGTGGCCGTTGGCGCCTCGGTCAATGTGTCTGTTCCGCTCGGCACGTCGGGCGGCGTGCAGAAGATGGACCCGGCCAACACCATCCAGATCGCCGTCAAGAACAACTTTGGCGTTTACTACTTCCAAACACAAATCCCTGTGCACCTGGTTCTGGTCGACGCCTCCGCTGCCGACGCCACGGCCGCGTCGTTTGGCGGCCTTTGGGGCGACTTTACAGCCGCGTCGGCTTCCTTTGCCGTCCTCGGCGCGCCGTTTGGCGATGCCGCCAACAAGCTGCGCGCCAACGGACTGCACGTTGTCCAGCAGAGCCCTTCGGTAAGACGACCGTCTCCTTGCAACTGTCGCTGAATGAGCGCTGACTCTGCTTGGCCCTTGGTCTCCCCAGTCGGTCCAGGCGTTTGGAAAGACCAGCAACGGCGTGCCGGTGGCGATCGAGGTCACGCCCTCTGGTGGAGGCGTCAACGTGTCTGGCCGCTCGCGCTCGCCCGAGATCCTTTCGCTTCTGCAGACCTCGCTCGAGGTGCTCTTGCGCTGATCACGAATCAAAATGTGTGAGATCTGGGACTCTTTTGGCAAGGCCCAGCATCTGTGTTCGTCTTTTTGCCCGATCCTGGCTTTCCGACGCTGCCCATCTCCCCCACTCGTCTCCCATCACCGCACCCCACCCACCCACACGCACATACACACGCACTCTGCATCGTATGTGCGGACCGCCGCTCTGCTTCGCTGCCCGACTTCCGACCGCCCCTCCGTTCTAAAACACCCTCCAAAAAGAGTCACATGAATCTGGGACCCGACACGCTTCTGCATTCGTTTGTGTGTGTGTGCGTGTGTGTGTGTGTGTGTGTATGGCGGCACCGACTGCTGGCATCAGCGCCGAGGCTCTCGCAACTCGGCTCACACGGCAATCAGAATCTGCGCACACGACCGTCAGCCGACTCCCACGATTGCAAAGCGCTGCGTCCACGACGGCCAAGAGTGATGCATCCAGCACGCCGACCCACCAGCCAAGCAATAGTGATGTAGAAGAGGAAGATGGGGTAAATCGCCAGCAACCGTTTGCTCTCCAGATTCACGTCGCCCATGAAGTTGAGCGATGCTGCGCACGGGCGGTGCATTGAGATTGTACATGTGGTGTCAGTGTTCCTCGTTTGCTTCATCCAGACCTCGCACGAGCACGCAAGCCCCCTGCACTTGGACAGTCTCCCCAATATGCGCAATAAGAGTGCCTCACCATATGACGACCACACAAACGCAGCCGCAACAAGAACAAACTTGATCACAAACGGGATCAGCCAAGTGACCAGACTGACGGCGACGAGCGGGAAGACGCAGTATCCAAGCACGCAGACGCTCTGGAAGAACGAGCTGTGCTCGCGTGCGTATCGGCGGGCGAGAATGTCGAGAAGCAGCCGGCGAAGCAGCCGTAAACCGTGTCAGCAAGACGCGAGCCCCGCCGCGCTGCTGCGTGCCTGCAGCTAGACAGACGTGCGGGCACTGGTGTACGCACATGGTCCCGCCGAGCAGCTTGGCGTTGAGCGTCACGACCGCAGATCCAAACCAGATGATAAAGAACGTGGCCGAGAACACGGTCGGCCCCTGGTCCGACCGCGCCGTGATGCTCAGGCGCCTGTGCACGCGCGTATACGAGCGAGGGCGGCGCCGTTGGAGCTCCAGGTCAGCCGAGGGCCAGATCCGCGGGGTGACGGCAGCATCTCTGGCGAGCATCCACAACGAGACAGCATCAAGGGCGAGCAACGCACACCGACAGCGCGAGACAGAACAGCAGCGGGCCCCACCAGTCCCCTGGAGCCGCCGCCGCCACCGCAGCCGCATGGGAGACGCAAGCCCGTCAGCACCTGCGGCGCATGCAGCGTCGCCGCGCAGCCCCTCCCCCTGGCGCATCCTGCAGTATACGCACAGTCCCGGAGGATGTTCTTGTCCGACTTGCTCGGTGCGAGCACCTGCCGGACCTTGTTCCAGATGTTGGTGAGGTCGCGCATCTGGGAGGAGCATGCGTGCGTGCAGGGGGGTGCGGTGCGGTGCGCCGTAGGGGGTCAGCGAGCTGCCGGCGCACGGGGAGCACCTGTACCGTGGACGCCACCTACAATTGTGACCGAGACCGGCTCGTCGAGCGTGTTGCCGATGGTGCTGCCCTCGGACGACTGCGGCGCGCCGATGGTCCCGCTCACGCCCGCCGCGGGGCCAGCGCCGCTACCGCCGCCGCCGCCACCGCCACCGCCGAAGCCAGTCGTCGCGCCGCCGCTGCCCGCACCAAGGCCCGCACCGCCCGTCGACGCCGTGGACGGTGGCATCGAGACTGCGACCGACGCTGCACCCATGCCGGTTGCCTGGGCACCAGCGCTCCCGCCAAACGTGTACGGCGCGTCGCTCAGGCCCGTGCCGGCCCCGCTCATGCCGAGGCCCGAGCCGGGGCGTGCGCCGTCGTGCTCGCTGGCCTCGTCGAGCCGCGCGTATCCGCCGCTTCCCCAGTTCGCCATGCGGGAAGGTTGACGAGTCAACCGCAAGCGTCCGATGAGGTCTCTCCTGAGGGTGCGCCGGCAAGGGTACGATTGCGTTCAAGGGCGGCCACCATGACTGGCGGATAGTCCGGGGTTTCTCGGAGCAGCTGTGCAGACTGCATCTCTCCTCTTGGCCCAGATCCGGCTGCTGCTGCGGCTCTGCGACCGGGGGCCAGCGAGCGCCGCAGCGGTTGTGCTCTTGTCCGTTCTTCTTCATTGTGTCCTTGTCTTGTTCTGATCCTTGCCG
>JADGIZ010000671.1:0-10295 GCA_027604665.1 Polyrhizophydium stewartii
CCACCTCCGCCGCCACCGCCGCCGCTCGCGTTGGTCGGCAGCAGCGTCTTGGGCTTGAGATTCGAGCCGAGCCCGCCCGACATGGGCGACGATGGCGACGACGGCGCTGCACCGCCCGACGGCACTGGCTTGCGAAAGTACTTGACCGCCACCGTCACGCCGTTGAGCCGGCTCAGAAACACCTCGGATTCGCGGCCCTGTCCAATGCGCTCGCCAAGAACCAGCTCGGGGACGCCGTGGGCCTGCGACGGCTCGGGTTGCGCCGGCGGGCCAGCGGGTGCGCCGGCCGCCGGCGCGATCGGCTGCAGCACCGAGTTCCGCCCCGTCATCGGCGCCGAGTGCGCCAATGCCGGCGCAACCGTCACCGCCCTCGGCGGATCTGGCTCCGCCGCTGGCGGCTCCGCCTCGCGGGCCTCCTTGCTCTCGCCCGCCTCGGTCCTGGCCCGCTGCTGCGCATCGCCGCCGGCCGCAGCGGGAGGATGCTCGCCTTCGCTGCTTTTGGACTCGCACTCGTCGGGGCCGTTAATGCGCAGCGCCGCCTCAAACTCGGCGAGGTGGTCTCCGGGTGTCGACGGCGCCTCGTGCTCGGCCGAGCGTCTTGCAGACTGGCTCTGCTCGAGATACAGCGAGATATTGGACGTGGCCGCATTCTGCCGGCCATAGTCGCGCAATGCAAGCTGTCCCCACCGGCCGTGTCAGCCATCAAGCGCCAACAGGCAAGCCCCAGCCTCCGCCCCCGAGGCGCAAGGCGCTGAGAACGGGGTGGCTTACGCGGTATGTCAAGATGCTGTTCTGCAGCACGCACACACCGGGGATCTGCCAGTCCATCTCCACCAGCGTCTTGCGAGGCACCAGTGCATGCACCTTCCAGGTCAGGTACTGGCCCAGCAGCGACCATGGGCTCGCCGGCTTGAGCACGTTTGCGAGCGAGCTGTCCGGCTGGGCCTTGATCTGGCGCGCGAGCTGCATGCAAACCGTCGACCAGCAGCAATGTCAGCGTATATCCTCATTACAGCTCTCTCCAAAAAAAAAAAAACGAGCCAGATATGGCATAAGCACCGCTCCAGCGACTCACAAATCGGTTCATCTGGATGCTCGACCGCAGCGCATTCATCGACTGGATCTGCACACTGAAGCCCAAAAACATATACGCCTCGCGGTTCGGATCGTGATAAAGCTCACACCGCAGCGGCCGCAGGCCCTCTGACGAATTCGACTGCAGCCACTGCGTGTAGCAGCGCACAAAGTAGGTCATCTCGGACACGTCCGAGTGGCAGGTGATGAACACGACCGAGACGTCTGGCCGCGAGAGCAGCGACTTGAGGTATGTGAAGATGAGCGAGTAGACGTATCTGTGGATCGGGTGTCGGCGCATGGTGGCAGCAGCGTGTGCCGGGATATGCTTGTGTTAGCAAGCTGCTCCATCCAAGGCAGGGCTCGTTCCGAGCTGCACCCCATTGACAATTATGGGCGAGGGCGAGGGCCCCTGATCATTGAGCTGCCGACATGCCAATATCCACGGAAGCCGGGAATCGCACGTCCGCATGGGATCACAGACACGCAACAACCCAGGAGAATGCGCCTAGGCCCCACCGTTCGCACTCGTTGGCGGGCAGAGATGGCCCGTAGAGAGGAAAACGACGAGGCGCAGGACCCACCCAGACTGCGTTTCGAAGCGCTTGAGAAAGATCACGACGGTGCGGTGGGTCGGATCGTCGCGCGACCGGCCGCACGCCTGCGCGAGCGAGAGCGGCTCGCCGCTGATGCGCCGCAACCAGATCTTCTCGGCCATGCGCCAGTCGAGCGACGCGAAGCTCACCGCCGACCCGCGGCGGATCGTGTGGCCCGCCCGCGTCGCCGACGACAGGTACATCGCGCTCAGCCGCCGCCGCACCGCGACAGTGTCCCTCGCGCGCGAGAGATGCATCCGCACAATCGCCGCGCCATCGGGCTGCCCCGAGTGCGTCTTGGGCATCGCGGCTGTTGCGGCGGTCGTGGCGTCCGGCTCGCCCACCGCCGCCGTGCGCTTAATCGAGCCACGGCTCTCGTCGGCGGCATTCGTCACCTCGACCGTGAAGTCGGGCGCCACCTTGCCTTGGCGGGGCATCGCGGCAGAGGATCTGGAGCGCTGTGTGTGGAAGAGAAGGGGAGTGAAATGGGTGCGTTGCGATTCGGTGCCGAAAGCTGCTGCGCTCCAAACGGCGAATGTAGTGGAAATGGGTGTGTGAGTACTCTCTTTGAAAACGCTAGCGAGCTCCATTGAGTCGCGATCGGATCCGCATGGTGGCATATCCCGACGACCCCTGAAAATCCACTTGCTGCCATCTCATCCCTCGAATCGCCATGCCGCGGCCCGTCTCTCAGGCGGCCGCCGCGCCGGCCGGCGGCAAGCATGCGCCGGACACCAAGGCCGCGCGGGAGACCGGTACCGGCCCCGCGATGCAAGCCGCCAACGCCCCAAAGGCCGCATCCAACGCGAGCGGCCCCACGCCTGCATCTGTGTCTGGCCCCAACAACACCAGCGGCACCAGCAACAACTACGAGCCGACGGCCACCACCGCTGCCGACGCTCCCGCGACCGCGGCCGTCACCGTGACCGTCGACGCGGCCGAGGATGCCGCCAAGAGCGTCGGCACCGCGGACGGCCAACAGCCCGGCGAGCCGCCCCTCGCGGGCGAGCAGCACGACGCGCTCGACGCCGCGTCGGTCTCGGTGGCCGATGTCTCCTCGGTCGCGGGCACCAGCGCCGGCATGGCCGCCGATGCAACGGCCGCGAGCACGACGGACACGGACATGTCTGCCCGCGGCGACCAGCCTCCAGCGGCCGCTGTCCAGACGCTTGCAGAGGCACTCGATGGCGGCCACGAAGATGCCTTCCGCGGCCGCCTCAGTCGCAGCCACGCACATCCAACCGCGGCCACAGATGCCATGCATGGCTCGAACGGCGGCAGCGACGGACACCTCGCCGCGAGCGGCCACGGTGGTGCGACTGAACTCGACGGCGAGGATGGCACGGCCGAGCGGCCCGGAAGCGTCGACAGCCTCGAGGCCGATCTCGAGGATCTCAGCGACGCCAACATCTTCCACGGCTTCGAGTTCGACGACGACCCCAAGCGCCGCCGGCTCTACGCAGTCTCGAGCTCGCGCTTCGTCGGCGATGCAAGAGACGTTGGCAGCGCCTCTGCGGGGCTGCTGCGCAACCCGCTCGAGTCGCTCGACCCCGCGGCGCGCGCGCAAGAAGAGCGGCGCATCCTCGAAAAGTACAGCCGCTTTGGCGTGCTATCGACGTCCAAGAGCCGCGAGGAGATGCACGCCTTCAAGGCCAAGCTCGCTGCCAAGAAGGAGATCTGCGTCGTGCGCCAGATGGTCGCCGAGCGCGAGACGCGCATGACCGAGCTCGAGGACTTTCTTGTCGACATGCGGGTCCGTGAGCGCTCGCTCGCACCCATCGGCGCCTGCACGAACACACTGACTGACTTGTGGTGTCTCACCGTTCGTACGTCCTCCAGGAGGGCCGCCAGCGCTCGCGCATCGACCTCGACAAGATTGCGCAGGAGATGGAGCAGATCTTTGAGGAGACGCACAAGCTGTCCGTGCGCATCCCTCGCCATAAGCACATTGAGCACATGCTTGCCAGCCGCGCACACAAGCGTCATGCTGCCGACACGGCCCAGCAGCCGACAGGCGCCGCTCCGCCGACACCGCCCATGGCTCCGGCGACGCCTGGCCAGCCACTGCCGCCCATCATCAGCGTCACGTCGCCGACGAGAATGGCGACGGCCGCCACAGGCGCAGGAATGCCTCTGGCCGTGCCGGACGAGCGCACAATGATGGAGCCCGGCATCGCACCCGAAAAGGCAATGTCACTGCATCCCCAGCACTTTAGCTCTTCGGGGCAGCTCGGCGGCCGTCGGGCGTGGGCACAGCTGCCAAACGACCCGCAGCTCATGCTCAACCAGCGGTACCGCATGCTGAGGAGCCACTACTACCAGCACCAGGACTTTATCGAGCGCGCCAACCAGCTGATTCCCGAGATCGAGGCCGCGCTTGTCCCGCTGCGGCACGAGCTTTCTGAGCTGCATGCGCATCTGTGGGCCCTCCGCCCGCTCGACTCGCAGATCGCCGAGTCGGACATGCAGGAGCGCACCGAGATGCAAGTGGTTGCTCGCGAGCGCGCCGCAGAGGCTGAGCGGCGCTTCCATGCAAAGCAGCGCACCAAGCACCGCGCTGAGCAAGGCGCCAAGAAGCAGCGCGAGATGCACGACGAGCAGCAGCGCCAGATCTCCGAGGACCTGCTGCTCAAGAACCAGCGCATGAGCCAGCTGTTTGCCGAGACGATCGAGAAGCGCCGTGCAGACCGCCGTGACGCTGAGATGCGCCGGGCCGAGGCCGACGAGCAGCGTCGCGAGTCGATGCAGGCGCTGCAGATGCACATTGACCGCATCCGCGCTCAGATTGTGCGCGAGAAGCGCCGCCGCGAGCTCCAGACGGCCGCAGCCGCGAGCGTGGGCGATGGGGTCGTTGGCGTCGGCGATGCCGGCCTCGGTGACAGCTTCGACGGGCAGGACACGGACCTGATTCGGCAAACCAAGCGCCAGATCGCGGAGAAGCAGCACCAGCGGCGGCAGCTGCGCGACAAGCGGCGCCAGCACCGCGAGGCGCAGACGATGCGCATCCTTGGCAAGCTGATTGCCGAAGAGGAGCAGCGGCGCAAGGCCGAGCAGCAGCAGCACAAAAAGGCCGAGTTCCACCGCTCGCTGGCCGCGCGCGCGCCGTCGCCCGAGCGCGCGTTCCCGCCCGATGTCTCACCGCTGCGCATCATCGAGCGCGACCCGCTCGCGCCGAGCGAGGTCGTCTCGCGGCCGCACTCGCGCGACCACTCGGCGTCGCGCTCGCGCCAGTCGCCTTCGTCGAGCCCCGTCATGGGGCAGCTCAAGGCGCTGCGCAAGGGCAAGCTCGAGCGGCTCGATGTCTCGGGCCACGAAGGCGCGGCGGCTCCGCTCGGGATGACCGAGTCGCGCCAGATGCTCATGTCCAACGGCAACCTCGACGCCATTGTTCCCGTGCGGCGGCACTTGCCTCTACCACGCATGCGTCCAAAGCCGCATCCCGAGAGCGAGTCGGGCGGCTCCGTCGCAAGCACCGGCGCGGCGGGCCGGCCAACGTTCATCATATCGCCAAACGAGTTCATCTTCAAGGACTACGACCCAGACACGACGTACCACGCCAAGGCAACCATCACCAACGTGTCGGGTCGCATCAACTCGTTCAAGCTGCTGCCCGTGCCCATCGAGATCTCGAGCTTCTTTGAGTTCCAGTTCGCGCCGCCGGGCAAGATGAGCGCGGGCACGTCGGCCAAGCTCAACATCCTGTTCCGCCCGCCGCCCGGGTTCGACAAAGACATCAGCGCGACCAAGGTGCACTTTGCCGCGCAGCTCGGCGGCGCGCTGTGGCTCTCGGTCGGCTGCGCCAGGAGCATGTGCAGGCCCGTCGTCGCGTGCGTCGGCGGCGGCGGCGACCAGGTGCGGCTGGTCAAGTTCCACACCAAGGTTGCGCCGCCGCCGCTCATGGTGCTGCAGCCGACGGGCGGCACCCAGGACGGCGCGAGCGGTGAAGGAAGCGGCAAGCGCGAGCATCACCGCGGCGGGTCCGGCGCCAGCTTCAAGCTGGGCGACTCCGCGGGCTCGCAGGCTCGGTCCAACAACGCACACGAGCGCGGGCTCGAGATGGACGTGCACCGGCTGGTCGGCGACGGATCCGTCTCGCGGAGGCGACGGCCGGCCGCCAAGCCGCTGCTGGATGCCAACGGGAGCGGGGAGACGATTGGTGTTGTGCTCGATCTCGGCTCGTGCGTTGTCGGCGGCGTCAAGAGCCTGTTCATTGATCTGGCCAACCTCGGCGCGATCGCGGTGCTGTACGAGGTCATGACGCTCGAAGATTATGCCGACATGGTCGCCGAGGCCGAAGCCAAGGCCGCAGAAGGCAGCATTGCCGAAGAGCCGCATGCCCAGGCTGCGGCAGAAAGTCGCAAGAACCCGCCGCCGGTCAAGCGTGCATCGCAGGACACGCAGAGCGCGCCAAAGTCCGACGGCACGCAGTCCGAGCGCAGCGCGCACGTCCACCACGCACCGAGCAACTTCAGCGGCAGCAGTCATCGCGAGCACAGCACGCGCAGCCACAGCCACCACGGCAGCACGCGCGAGGCCGCCAACGGTCGCGTGTCGCGGTCGACGCGCGACGACAGCAAGCGCTCGCACATGTCCAGCGACCGCGCGCACTCGGCTGGTGGTCCGCGGGCATCTGCGTCGACACGCACACAGCGCGGTTGGCGCACGTCCGACGGCCCGTTCCACGTGCGCGGGTCCGACACGGTGCTGCGCGGATACGACTCGCACATCCTACACGTCGACTTCAAGCCGCCGTACGTCAACGCGCCGCACCCGGAGCGGCCCGGAAGCGCGACACCACTCAAGCGGCCCGGAGACGGCGACCCCGTCAGCACGCGCTTTGTGATCCACTTTGACAATCCCGATCTCAAGCCCATCTTTGTGGACTGCACGGCCGTGTCGCTGCCGGCGCCAATCTTTGTGAACCGCGACATTCTCGACTTTCGCGTGTGCATCCTCGACAGCATCTACCAGGACCATCTGGTTGTGCGCAACCACCACAACATTGCGCTCAAGTTCTGGATCGAGTTTGACGAGACCATGCGGCGCGAGCGTATCCCCGACTCGAACGCCGTGCTGATTCCGCACCTGGGCGAGTTTGAGATCGCGCCGGCGCTGGCGTTTGCGCAGCCGTTTGAGCCCTTTTATGTTTGGTTCACGATCAAGCCGCTCCGCAGCGCATGCGCGGAGCAGCTGCGCGACGGCCGCGCGCACTTCAGCATCCCGCTCGTGCTAAAGTACGTCGACGACGCCACGCAGGCCGAGCGGCACATCCCGCTGCAGATCATTGGCACGCTGACCAGCAACGATATTGTGCTGCGCGCGCTCGACGGGTCGAGCTTCCTCGACTTTGGCGTCACGTCGACGCTCGAGACCAAGGAGCTGCCGCTCGTTGTCACCAACGCATGCATCCTGCCGCAGATGGTGCGATTTGTCAAGTCGGGAGGACCAGTGTCGCTCGTGCCCACGCCAGGCGTGCCCGCAGACGACGGCGTGGTTGCACTCCGACCGTTCGAGTCGGTCACGCGGCTCGTGCGCTTCGAGCCGCACGAGGAGGCCGAGCACAATGTGCGCCTCGCGTGCCAGTCGACGTGGGGCCGCTTCTTTGAGATCCAGTGCCGCGGCGTCGGCGTGCGGCCGCTGGCCAAGTTTGAGCACTCGCAGGTCGTGTTCCGTCCGTGCGCCTTTGGCAACGAGCAGCATACACGTGTGCGGCTGATCCGCGACACGCTCGGCGACCTGGCCATCTCGATGCACCGCCGCCGGTGCCATGTGCGCACCGAGCACGCCCACGCGCGCCGGCTGCTCGGACCGGATGCCAGCGCCGACCCCGCGCGCATCGACGAGTTTGGCGACTACGGCGACGACGACCACGACGACGACGAGATTGTGTTCCGCTTTGGCGTTCCGATCGTTGTGGGCGTGGCGAGCCTGAACGTGATGGACACCGAGAGCGTGCTGGCCGACGCTCAGAAGCTGGAGCCCGATCCCGCGTCGCTGGCGCACGGCGGCGCGATCAAGACGCCGCCGCAGCCGGTGCCTCCAGGCAGCATATCGGATACAATCCCTGGATCGGAGCCGCTCGCCGCCGCTGCGGTCGGTGGGCCTCAGCAGCCGGCCTCGCCTGCGTCCGCAAGTGGCGATGACCGAGCCGGCATATCTGGCGGCTACGCGGCGGCAAAGGTGACCACAGGGCCGGCGTTCGAGCCGACGCCAGATGGGTACCACCACGTGCTCGGCAGCGACGACCCGCAGCTTCTGCGTGTGTGGCCCGTCTCTGGGCGGCTGAAGTCGGGCGGGTCTGTCAGCGTCGAGATATCGCTCACGCCGCCGTCGCAGAAGCCGCACTTGCCCAGATCCGAGGCGAGTGCGCAGACTCCGCCGGCTGGATCCGTGCCCGGCCAGCAGCCCGGCGCACTCCCCCTGGCACCGTCGGGTCAGAGCTCCTTGTCTCAGCCGAATGGGTCGCAGTCAGACGCACAGGCCGGCGGTGCACCTCAGCAACAACAGCAGCAGCAGCGCGGCGTCGCGGCGTCTCCCAGCGAAGGCCCGCTCGCGCTCGGATCCAAGGGCAAGGCGACGAGCAGCGGCAGGCTGCCCAAGGCCGTTCGGGACGTCAAGGAAGCCAAGGAGCAGCCCAAGGACTCGTTCAAAGGTCTGAGCCGCGTGGCGACGGCGATGGGATCCAACACGAGGCTCAAGACTGCGGGAGTGCCCAATCCGCCGGCGGCGGCCGCCAACGCCACCGAGGCAGCCGCCCAGGACGAGCGCAAGCTGAGCGACTTTGGCCGTCGTCTTGCGGGCGCGCCGTCGCCGCTCGTGACGCTGCTCATTCCCTGCTATCTGGGGCGTGCGCTGTCGCAGCAGAGCCGGCTGAGAGCGCTCATCGAGGGTGTCTCATCCGCCGCGCCGGCTGCCGAGTCGGTGGACTCGCTCACCCAGGGCGTCGGCGATGCCGGCGCAGCGGCAGGCGCGCGCGGTGGCGGGGCGTGGTCGTTCGAGACCGGACAGAGCCCGGTGATCTTTCTCAAGGTCGTTGCGCCTCTGTTTTATCCCGATCTTGTTCTTGCCGAGCCCGACGGCATTTCGGCCGGGCCTCTTGGGCTCTCGCACGGCAACCTGCTCGGCGTGGCATCCAATGCATCTGCTGCGGCGGCGAGCCCGTCAGCGACTGCACCGGGGTCATCTGCGACGTCTCCGGCTGCTGCGGGAGGCATCAGCACCGTGTGCAAGCGCGACCTCGACAAGGTGCCGCTGGGCGAGCGCGGATACTGCGAGATTGCGGTGCGCAACACCACGAGGGCCACGGTACCGCTCACATGCCACGGCCTCAACCCCATGGGCCCGTTCCGGCTTGTGCGCGCGCTGCGCTCGCTTGGGCCGCACGAGCAGCGCGAGATCCAGATTGCGTTTGAGCCGCAGCAGGCGATGCGCTTCTCGGCGACGCTCGAGATCCAGAGCCGGCGGTCGTCCGTGCGCGTGCGGCTGACGGGCGAGGGCATTGTGACGACGGTCCAGATCGATCCCGTGGAGAGGGTGCTTGCGATGGGCGACGTGTGCGTGGGCGACACGGCCGCCAAGACTTTCAAGATCACCAACACGGGCCCGATCCCGATGACGTATGCGTTCTCGGTGTCGCGGGTCGTGCGCGGGCAGGTGTTGCGCGGCGCTGACAGCGGGACCGCCTTGCACGCCGATCGCGCGGACGGCGAGCGGGCGGATCGCGGGTCGCACAAGTCGGGCTCGAGGCAGCTCCTGCCGTACGGTACCATCAACCACTCGGGCGGCAACGCGTTTTCGGTGCAGCCGATGCGATGCACGATTGCGCCAGGCGCCTCGCAGGACATCACGGTCAAGTTTGCTCCCGACCGCGAGTCGGACCTGTTTGGCGACTACGTGAGCGTGCGGTACTGGGGCCAGCCCGAGCCGCTGCACATCCGCGTGCACGGGCGCGGGTGGGAAGTCACGACGATGATCCAGGGCTACGACATGCCTCCTGCGAGCGCGCGCGAGCTGCCGTGTGCGCTGCCGCCCAAGGCGGAGATGGAGGCCGCGTACCGCCGGCTCGAGGGCGACGCCGGCCCGCTGTTCAAGGGGGCGTATGCGGTCGCTGAGGAAGTTGCCAAGGCGGGCGACGATCTTGTGTCGGATATGATGCGCATCTCTGGGCGGCGCGACTACCGGTTTGTGACGGTGACGCTGCCGTGGAAGCGCGTCAAGGCCGACGACGCGCTGAGCGATGCGGACGACGGGCTCGTGTGGCGCATCGAGCCGCGCGACCTGATCCTGGCGAACCTCAAGCCGACGACGGCCAAGGCCGAGTTTGGCAAGCGCGTGCCGACGGCCGAGTTCGCGATCGAGCGGTTCAACGGGTCGTTTGAGTTTGACGAGGAGCTGGGCGAGTATGTTGTGTGCCATGCGCCCGAGAACGTGGAGGACTCGCCGATCACGTTTACGCTTGAGCCGACCAAGGGCACGATCGAGTTTGGGCAGACCAAGGCGATCCGCATCGTCGTGAACGACCCGGCGCGCGAGTTCTGGGGCTCGTTTGTCAAGACGTGGGAGCGGTGCATCGGCGGCGCGGGCGACGCGGCGGCGGTGGCGGCCGGTGGCGGGCGGGACCGAGCC
>JADGIZ010000672.1:0-10275 GCA_027604665.1 Polyrhizophydium stewartii
GCGCCGGACCCCGCGGCCCCCGCGTCCGGCAGCCCCGCGCCACTCGCCTGGCCGCTCGACGACGTCGCCGGTGACAGCTTGCGCGATGCTATGCTCAGCTTGGCCGCCGCTTCGACCGCCACCACCGCGGGATCGCGCTCGCCGCTGCTGCCCCTGCCGTCCTTCTCCGACTTTGCGCTGCCCGCCGGCCCCGTCTTCAACCCGCACGCACCGCACTCGGCCGCCTTCCGCCTGCCGGGTCCGTCCGTCGCTGCCGCCGCCGCCGCGCCGCCTGCTCGCCCTCCGCCGCCCGCCGCCATGCAGGATTGCGCCGCCACGCGCTCGCCGCACCAGGGATCGAGCGGATCCTGGGGCCGCGCCGAGCATGACATCGCCGCAGCGTCATACGCTAGCCGCGGCCTCGGCGGCCTATGCACCGATGCATGCGATCCCGATGCCGATGCAGACGCCGACGCCGACGCCTGCTGCGCCGGCGACAGCGCATGCTCTCCGATCCGCAGCCGCAGCCGACATGGCCGCCGCAGCCGAAGCCGCTCCGCCGGCGACGGGCATGTCCGCAGCCCCGACCGAGACGTGTATGCAGCAAGCAACCCGGACGGCAGCTGCTCCCCGTCAAGCAGCGTCGACAATCCCGACGTGCTCTTCTTCAAGCACACGCTGTCCCCGCTGCAGTCCTCGTCGCGAAGGTCGATCCTGTCGCAGCAGCTGCACGACCTGGATCTGGGCAGCCCTGCGCTGCGCTGCTGCCCGCCCGACTGCCGCCCCGGTCCAGCAGACCCGCACGCCCCCGACGCAGCCTGCTGCTCGCCGCTGGCACACGACCGCGATCTGGGCCGCGACTCGGCCCGCACCAGCGGGTCCGGGTCGGGCGGCGAGCTCCACGACGCGTCGGGCTCGCCAGCGCGATGCTGCGGTCGCTGTGGCCCAGGCTGCTGTGCGGGAGACGACGCCGATGCCGACATCGATGCCGACGTGCGTTCCGTCTCGGGCGCCGCATCGGCCACGTCGTCCGCATCGGCGACCAGGGACACCTCGTCCGTCGAGAGCGCCTCGCACATGGGCTCGGCGAACACGCCATTCGATCCGACCCTGTCGCCCTTCATGCATCCAGAGGACCGCTGCCATCACCGTACGGGTCACCACCACTGCACGCATGACAGCCATGCGCCGCATCACCCGCAATCCCTGGCCGGCACCCTCCATCACCACACCGACCGCCACCAGCACCTCGCCTTCCAGCCCGTGCCGCTGCTCTCGCAGCACCCGGGCACCCCGATCCGCCGCCGTCTGACCCTCGCGGACATGAAGGCGGCCCACAACCAACCGGCGGCCGCCCAGCACCACCCGCAGCCCGTGCAGGGCCGTGGCGCGGTGCACCGCCTCGACCAGGGGCCCGAGCACGACCATGCCCACGGCGACCATCACCGCGACGACCAGGGCCTCGATCCAAACGACCATCTGCGCCATCGCCCGCACGCCGCCGCGCGCGATGGCGACCGCGACTCGGCGCTGGGCTCGAGCCCCATCGCATCGCCGCGCCCGCTGCGTCCGGCCGGTGCGTTCATGGAGCCGCTCGACCCGCTGCTGCGCCTGCGCCTGCCGCGCCTGCGCTGCAACTCGTGGGAGGGTGCACCGCGGTTCCCGTCGCTCTCTCCCAACCTCGAGCGCGCTGGCTCCGCATCCCACCACCAGCACCACCAGCACCACCACATCCATCACCACCACAACCACCATCGCCACTGCCATTGCCAACACTGCCATGACTGGCGGCGCCAGCGTCACCTCAAGGAGTGCGAAGAAGCGACGCTGCGAGTCCTCGACAGCGCCTCCGCCGAGGCATGGTGACGCAGCCCTCTCATCCCAACCCCAAGTCCGTGCGTGGCCCTTGCAAGCATATCTCCCCTTTTCAAACACATACCTCGCCCCGCCTGCTCTTTGTTTGTGGCAACTGTAATCACATCTGCGCATTGCGCCCATCAATCTGGTTTGTTTACATGGGGTCGAGAGCTGGGAGCTCGCGAGCCTGTCCTCGTGCATGTCCGCCGCTTGACTATCCTTGCCAAACTTCGGCCAATGTCCTCTCGCGCCCTGCGCAAGCTGCAGCGCCAGCGCGAGCTCGCCCCCGCCGACCCGCCCGCCGCGGACGGCCGGGGCGACGGCGCCTCCGACGCAGACAGCGACGGCGAGGCGCCGGCCGCCGCTGCCCCACCCGCCAAGAAGAACCTGTTCGACCTGGTGCGCTGGGCCGCCCGACGTCCCTGTCGCGACGCGCTGGCTGACTCGACCGACGCAGCTCGCAGGCGACGGCGACGACGCCAGCGACGAGGCGGGCGACGGCGACGCAAGCGGGTCGGCCGCAGCGTCCCCCTCTGCCGTAGCCAAGGCTAGTGGCAAGAGCAAGCGCAAGCGGAAGAAGAAGCCGGCGGCCGCTGCGGTGCTGCCGTCGACGCCCGACGCCGACGACGATGCGACGCCGTCGCCGCCGCCAGCTGCCTCGGCCGCCTCGGCCGCCGCCGCGACCAAGCACAAGAGCACCAAGCGCAGCAAGCGCAAGGGAAAGGGAAAGGCAGGCGCCGACGCAGCCGCTGCAGCCGCGGACGACGGCGAGAGCGAGGACATTGACGCCGTGCTGCGCGAGCTCAACGCCAAGTTCGGGGACATTGGCATGTCCGGCGAGGAGCTCAAGGCAGCCAAGACGCAGGAGGCGACGCGGGAGCTGTTCACGATCGACCCGCGCAAGCTGGACGCCAACGCCGAGCTCCGGCGGACGTTTGGCGCGCGCGTTGTCGGCGACGAGATCCGCAGCAAGCGCCTGGTTCGCAGTTCTCGTCGGACGGTGCTCGTCCAACCGCGCGAGGGCTGGCCGCGAGCCGCCGCCGCCGCGGGGCTGTCCATGGAGCCCGTGCAGCGCGACGCCGACGGCGAGTCGCCCTGGCCGCCCGGCCTGTCCGAGTTTGCCTTTGTGCACGCACCTGCGTATCAAGAGGTCCAGATCCGCTTCTTGCAGTGCATCAACACCCACAACCCCGAGACAATCACGCACCTGCTGCGCATGCATCCGTTCCACATCGACTCGCTGCTGCAGCTCAGCGAGGTCTTCAAGCACGAGGGCAACATTGATCTGGCCGCCGAGTTTATCGAGCGCGCCTTGTGGGCCTTGGAGCGTGCGTTCAACTCCTCTTTCAGCATCACCTCGGGGACATGCGTGCTGTCGTATAACCGCGCCGAGAACCGCTCGCTGTTCCTGTGCCTGTTCCGCCACATTGGGTACCTGGCGCGCAAGGGCTGCTGGCGCACTGCGTTTGAGTTCCAGAAGCTGCTCCTCAGCCTCGAGCCCGAGACAGACCCCATGTGCAGCCTGCTGGCGCTCGACTTTCTGGCGCTCAAGGCCAAGGAGTTTGCCTGGTACCGGCGCTTCTGGGACGAGCTGGCGCACGAGTGGGAGCTTGGCCTGCTGCCCAACGCGACGTACTCGATTGCGCTGATCCAGTGGGAGATGGAGACCATGAGCAAGGAGGTCGGTGCTTATTTTCCTGGCACCGGCGTCGGCTTGCGGTCGCGTGCTGGCTCACACTTGCGCGACAGTCGCACGACGTCAGCTCGCACATGCTGCGCGACGCCCTGGTGCGCTTCCCAGAGGTCGCGCAGGGTCTGTACGACAAGTTTGCCGTCTCCGAGGCCGCATCGAGCTATGCTGCGCTCGCTTCGTTCCGCAGGTGCGCCGACCGCCCGTCTTGGATGTGCGTCCAAAGCGTCGCCATCCAGGTCTGACCCCTGGCATACAGGGCCAACCTGCCGAGTAACCAGCGGCTGCAGGTGCTCGTGGACTTGTACGTTGAGCGCGCGCACACGATCTGGAAGGTTCCCGAGGTGCTGGCTTGGCTGCACGCTCAAGTTACCGAGGCCGCGCGCGACGCAAGCATGCTCGCGCGACCAGAGTACGTCGAGGACAACATTGCGCTGCGGCGCGAGCAGTTTGCGTCGTCGGACGAGTCGCTGCCGCTGAGCCTCCAGCGTGCCATGTTCCTGACAGGTGGGGTTTGGCAGTCGCTGCGATTCTCTCCTCCTGAAGACTCTGCAGTGCGATGGCTCTGGTTGTACAGCAGGTGCTGACGGCTGCACTGTGCTCCAGACCTACAGTCGATGCATGCACGCCTGCCGCGCGAGACGGTGCGATCGGGCATCCTCATGTTCGACCCGATCCCGCCTCCGACGGCCGAGGGCATCGTGTACGACGCCACGCGCGTGCGGGCAAGCACGGGCGGCCGGCCGTTTGTCGACGACGGCATCCTGCGCTCCATGGTCCGGTCCGTCCTCGGCTGGCTCAATCTTGGAGGTGGCGGCGACGGAGGCGCCAACGCCGGTGGCAACCGCGGTGGTGGTGGTGGCGGCGGCGGCAACCCGATGGACGCTGCGAATCTGGACCAGCTTGACCGCGACGGCCTGGCGGCTGTGCTTGCCGACGTGGACGGCGACCTCGTCGACCGCGTCCAGGCCGAGGTCGACCGCAGGCTGCAGGGGCGGCCGATGCCCGCCGTGCGCGACGAGGAGGCGATCCTTGGCGCTGACGTGGTCATTCAGCAGATGCCAGGAATGCTCGAGCACATTCACGCGCTCGAGCGCAATGACGACGATGTTGAGGATGACGGTGTCGAGGATGATGGCGACGACGACGACAACATTGATTCGGATGACTCTGACGGCGCGGATCCTCGCCGGGCGGATCCGCCCGTGCACAGAGAGGGCATGGGGTGGCGGATACTCCACATGCTAGGATTCGGCCGTGGCGGCGGCCAGGCAGCGGCGCGTGCTGCCGAAGATGACGATGATGACGATGAGTTTGAAGAGCAGCTCGACGATGCCGAGATTGACGAGCGCGACGAGCACGACGAGCACGACGAGCACGACGAGCACGATGGCAGGCGCCGGCACCAATAAACACCTCGAGCGCCGCAGCACATTTCATTCGTCGTCCTCGCCGTCCATCAGCGACCGCGCGCCGGCGAGTGCCGACTCGGACACCTCGCTCGCGCTCGCCTGCTGGCCGCCAAACTCCGAGTCGTCAACAGACTCCTGACGCTCCATGCCGGCACCAGCGCCAGCACCCGCAGCGCCGGTACCGCCCGCGCCACCACCACCAGAAGCAGCAGCAGCAGCCATGGCGCTGCGCTGCGCCTCTTCAACGTCCTCAGCCAGGATCTGCACCTGGCCGCCGGGGCACAGCTGCGCGATCGCATCGTCAAAGATCTTCTTGAGCTCAACCGCGTCGAGCCACACGTCCGAGCCCTCGACATTGTACTTCATGGCGTTGGCAAACATGAGATGGAAGTCGGCCACAAACGACGCCACGTCCCGGTAGTACGCGTGCCGCGCGCGGTGCTGGATCATGTCCATGGCAATCGGACGGTCAATGAAGCGGTAGTAGTCGGCATAGTCGGCTCGATCCGGCAGCGTCAGGTACAGCTCGCACCGGCGCCGCGTGTACCCGTCGTCGCTCTCGACCTCGGCCTCCTCGACCGCCTTGTACGCCGTCGCAAACGTCCGCCGAAGCGCAGCGCGCACGGCAGGGTCAACCGTGTCCGGCGCGTCCGGATCAACGTCCGCGAACAGCTTCTTGCGCCGCTTGTCGCTGCCGGCAGCGCCGCCGCGAGAGGCAGCCGCGCCGCCGCCGCCGCGCTTGGCGCGCTTCTTGTTGCGGCCGCCACCACCGCCGTCGTCGTTGTCGCCCTCGTCGTCGACCGCCGCGCCGGCATCGTCGTCGTCGGGGGCAGCCGGGTCCGACGCGGGTGCCGTCGACGCGTTCGACTTGCGTCCACTGCGCCCGCTGCGGCTACGCTTCTTGCTCGCCTGGCCCTTGGGCGCCGGCTCCTCGGGTGCCTCCTCCGCATGGACGGGGTCCGGCAGCTCAAGCGGGTCGCCATTGTTGCCGCCCTCGCCGCCCTCGTCGTCGTCGTCATCGCCATCGCGCTGCGACGAGGCCTTGGCCTTCTGGCGTGCCTCGGCCGCGAGCTTGTTCTTGCGCTTGCGGGCAATATACCCCTCGAGATCGCCATGGTCAATGGCGTTGAGCCACTGGTCCTCGTTGAGCCCGTCGTCGTACGATACCTCCTTGCGCTGCCGGCCGCCGCGGCCGAGGTAGATCTCGGCGCCAATCTTGTCGTCCGCGGGCGGCTCCTCGAGGAACACTTGCGGCAGCTCCGACTCCTGCATCAGGCGCGGCGGCGGAGGACCGCGGTTGCCGGCCTGGCGCCACTGCATCTCATCCTGCTGCCGGCGCTCCTGGTCCATGCGCTCGAAAATCTCAATCTCCTCCTGGTTGCGCGCGATAATCTCGTTGAGCTCCGCGTCCTCCAGCTCGCCCTCCTTCTCCTTGGTGTCGTCCTTTTCCTCCTCCTCGTCATCGCCGCCAAACAGCGACCGCAGCAGCTCCTCGCGCTCGCGATCCGACGTCTTGTTGTCAAACTTGCCGGCTTGGATGACCTTGCCGTCGATCTCGAGCTTGAACTGCGCGCGCGCCAGAATCGTCTCCTCGACCGACTTGGCCGTGATCAGGCGGAGAATGCGCACTTCCTTCTTCTGGCCGATGCGGTGCGCGCGGTCCTGCGCCTGCAGATCCTGGTGCGGGTTCCTGCAAACAGGCAGGTGCACACGGTCGTTTGCCCCCCGCGCGTCAGCTGTGCATCAACCAAGTCAGAGCGAGGCTGCAACAGGCAACGCACCAGTCCGAGTCATAGATGATGACCGTGTCGGCCGTCTGCAGGTTGAGACCAAGACCGCCCGCGCGCGTGCTGAGCAAGAAGATGAACGGCGGGTTGTCCGGGCTGTTGAAGGTCTTGAGCATAATCGTGCGCTCCTCGGGCTTGGTGTGGCCGTCGAGGCGCAAGTACGTGTGGCCGCGCCAGCGCAGGTAATCCTCCATGATGTCCATGATCTGGGTCATCTGGAAGAAGATCAGGACGCGGTGTCCCGTCGCCTTGAACTTGGGCAGGACGCGGTCGAGCAGCTCAAACTTGCCCGCGACTCGGTATAGGTTCTTGTCCGTGACCTTTTGCGGGTTGATGATGTCCTCGACTTCGTCAAACACAAACGGATGGTTGCAGATCTTGCGGAACTGCATGACAAGGTTGTTGAGCGCCTTTTTCCTGTTGGCGTGGCAGCGAGAAAGCTGAGTTAGCCCATGGAAACCCCTCGAAAGCAAAGAGCGCAGCGACGCAACGCAACTTGTTGAACGCTTCACCGCCAAAGCGTCTGTTGCGGATCTGGTCGTACAGCTTCTGCTGCAGCGCCGACATGGGGCACTTGACAACGGTTTCGACCTTGTCGGGCAGCTCCGACTCCACGTCCTTCTTGAGGCGGCGCAGCAGGAACGGCCGCATCACCTTGTGCAGCCGGCGAATGATGAGCAGCTGTTCTTCTTCGTTGAGCTCGATGCGGTCCTGGCCCGTGCCCGACGAGCCCGAGAAGGGCGAGTTGAACCACTCGTCAAACGACTTGACCGAGTTGAAGATCTTGGGCAGGATAAAGTTGAGCAGCGCCCACAGCTCGGGAAGGTTGTTCTGGCAAAGCAGAGCAGCACGCACGTCAGCCGCGCTCGAAGCTTTGTGGGTACTCGGCGGCGATAGCCGGGCAGTTCAGGACACAGCGCAATCGCCGGTCATGAGCGCGCCGAGGGCGGCGCCGCCATTCTCACGGCAGACCCGGTGTGCAGGACCGGCGGCGAGGCGGCGGCGCTGGCCGCGCCTGCGAGCACGCCATCCTGCACACCGGCGCTCAAATGACACGCAAAAGCCGAGTTCATCACAACCGCCTGGCGCCGAGTGCGTGCAAGAGACAAGACGAGCAAGAGGCATGGGCAGTTCACCCACCTGAAGCGGGGTGCCCGTGAGAATCAGACGGTAGCGCGACGAGTAGTAATCGGCCAGCGTGGTCGACAGGCGCGACTCGGTGTTCTTGAGACGGTGGCCCTCGTCAATGATCATGTAGACCCACTTGACCTTGCTGAGCACGGGGCGGTCCTTGGGGTTGATGATGTACTCGAACGTGGTGATGATCACGTTGTAGTCGCCCGCCTTGACGGTGCTGGCGAGGTTCTTGCGCTCGGTCGGGCTGCCCTTGTAGACGATCTTCTTGACGGCTGGCGCCCACTTTTCAAATTCGAGCACCCAGTTGGTCATGGTCGACAGCGGCACAATGACCAGGAACGGGCCGGGCTGCTTCTTCTTCTCGATCAGGTATGTGATCAGCGACAGCGTCTGGATCGTCTTGCCGAGACCCATCTCGTCGGCGAGGATGCCGTTGAGACGGTTGTTGTAGAGCGACACCATCCATTGCAGGCCCTTGATCTGGTACTCCTTGAGCGTGCCGCCAATGAGAATCGAAGGCTGCTCCGTGACCTCCTCGCGGATGCGGTGCGCCGTGGCGTAGTAGTCGCGCGTGCCCTCGGGGTCCTCGTCCTCGACGACGGCGGACTGGTCAACGGGGATCTCAAAGTCGTTGCCGACAAACGACTTTTGCTTCTCGACGGCGTTGGTGAGCGACACCAGGAAGCTGTTGGTCTGCTCGAGCAGGTGCGTGATGCGCGTGTCCTTGGTCTTGTCGATGAGCTTGAGATAAGCCTCTTCGTCGTTGGCTTTGAGGGCATTGAGACGCTCCTGTGACACGCGCTGCAGACGGCGCTCCTCCTCCTTGGCGGCGTTCTGGTGGAAGCGCTGGATGAGGTTGCCGAGCTTGACGCAGCGGGTCTGCTGCTGCTTGTGGAAGGCGAGGAAGTCACGGCCGTGCTTGTTGACGGTCTCGAGGAAGTCGGTGTGCTTCTGGCGCTCGCGCTTCTCGCGCTCGGAGCGCTGCTCGCGCTCGCGCTGCTCCGTCTTGTGCGCCTCGCGCAGGCTCTGCTTCTTAACACGGCGGAAGGTGCTGCGGTCGACGGCGGTCGCAAGCGTGGTCGAGCGCGAGAGCGACTCGGCGATCTCGGCGCGAAGCTGGCGCTGCTTGTCGAGCAGCCGCAGAGCCTTGAGCTCAATGACCGACTTGAGCTTGAGGTCGGCCGATAGGTTGCTTGGCAGCGACTCGAGCTCCTTGATGCGAAACTCGACGCGGGCAGCGAGATAGCGCTCGCGCTCGGCCTTGAGTGCCGCATGGTCGATGGGCGTGGGCATGGCGCTGGGCACGATCAGGCGCTTCTGGAACTCGGCGAACGAGATCTGCGTGTTGGACAGGACATGGGGCGACGAGTACGCTGCGAGGGCATCCTGCGCTGCGGGGGCGGCCGGCGCCACTGGCACGGCAGGACCGGCAGGACCGCCCGGGTGCTGGGCGAGCTGTTCCTGCTTGACGGCGCCGGCGACGATGCCCTGGGCAATCATGGCCGGCGGCGGCAGCTCGGTGGCGGCAGGTGCCTGGGCAGCGGATGCGGGGTCAAAGGCGGCCTGCTGCAGGAAGTCCGGGACCGCCTTGTTGGCGGCGAGCAGCTTGTAGGACTGGATCTGGTAACGCAGCACATCGAGCTGAGCTGGCGTGAACGATCCCTGGGGCTGCGAAGGCGACCCGACGCCGGCGAGCTGCGACTGCTGCTGAATCTGCTGCTGCTGCTGGACCTGCTGGCGCTGGGTCATGACACTGTACTCGCGCAGGATGCCAATGAGGCGGGCGAACTCTGGGTCGGATTGCTCGCTGGCGCCGTTGGACTTGAGCTGCTGTGCTTTCTGTTGTGCGCATGCGGAGGCGAGGGGGTGCGGCATGGGGCGGGTGCGGCAGGGGCCGGCCAGGGTGCGCGACCAGGGTGTGGTCAGCAGGCGGCGGGCGGCGGGCGGAGGAGCGGGCAGCAGCGGGCGGCGAGTCCGTGCAGGCGGACATGGCCATGAAGGCGCATCCAAGGACGCAGCACGAGAGCGAGGAGGGGCCGGGCGGCGCTCACGGCGATGATGCCCTTGATTTCCTCGGGGGTGTAGGTGACCCTGACGGCGGGCTGTGCCGCGAGATGGCCGAGCATGGCCTGCTGCTGGGCGTGCTGCTGGTCGTGCAGCTGCGCCAGGGGCAGCATGGAGCGCGAGCGGGCCAGGCCGCGGGTCTGCGGCGGAAGCGGCGGGCTCGGGAGCGGGTGCGGGTGCGGCGCGGGCCCTCGCGCGGGCGGCGCGCTGGGGAGGTGCAGCGGCGGCGCGGGTGGCAGAACTTGCGGCTGCGGCAGGCGGTGGAGCGGCGGCGGCGGCCATGGCTGCGGCTGCGGCGGCGGCGGCTGCGGCGGCGGCGGCTGCGGCTGCTGCTGCTGCTGCTGCTGCT
>JADGIZ010000674.1:0-10236 GCA_027604665.1 Polyrhizophydium stewartii
GGCCACAACTGCTGCTGTGAGTGCCGCCTGCCAGAGATGCTGTGGTTGGTGGATGGCCGCCGCTCGCGGCCAGAGTCACGCTGTGGGGACGGCCGCAGCATCCGCGAGGCCGCAGGCGGCTGACGCAGGCGCAACGGCGGCACAGACATTGCGTTTGGCGGCAAGGAGATTGGCATCGGCAATTACAGCGTGCTCGTGCTCAACTGAAGGCGCATGCAAGTGTGCGGCCCGCCGCCCGCAGCATCTGCCTGCACTCGGCGGCGCAGGCCCGCGGCCATGTTGCTGAATGAAACATGCATTTCATTGTGCTGTAATCAACGGGCTGTGCCTCGGCGCCGTTCCATGGCCGCCGACTGCACGGCGTTGAGAAGCCCTCGCAGCATTGTCGAGCCCTTGGTGCTGGCGCCCTCGAGCCACACCTGCATGTCGGACCGCACTGCGGCAACTTCGGTCAAGACGGTGTCGCCATATGCACCGCTGTTGAGCAGCACGTCAAACAAGCGCGACCAGAGCGCAGTCTGCCACTGCCGCTTGAACGGCCGCTTGATCGACAGATGCACAGACATTCCGGCCGATCCGTCCTTTTCTTGAGCCGCAACCTGCATGTCCGCACGGAAAAGCATCAGGTGCGCGACACCCGCGATGCCGTACCAGTCGGGCTGATGCCGCCACGGCCTGCCTGTGCGTACCTCGAGACACTCGACGGCCTCGTCGAATGCCGTTGTCGAGCGACCCGCACGTGCCAGAGACGCTCTCTTGCGCGCAACAAGCTCCGGAGCAGCACCCGCATTGCCTGCGGCTGGCGTTATGAACATCTGGCCGTCGTCAAAACACTCGAGATCAATGGCCTGGCCCCAATCAATCAGCACAAGCCCGCGATGCTCCCATCCGCCGCTGCCGTCCGCGTGGTACTGCGACTCGAGTATGGCCGCCTGGCGCCCGGCGTCAGAGTCAAAGCGGAGCATGAGGTTGTCGGCTTTGATGTCGCCGTGCACAATGCGCGCGGCGTGAAGGCTTTCGACGACGCGAAGCATTTCAATTGTCCAGAACATTGCAAGTGCTTCGTTGAACCCCGCGCCGTCGACGAGAAAGGTGCTTGATGGATCGCTGTTGAGCGCATCCAGGATCGAGCCATATCGACAGTGGTCAAGCACCAGACACGTTGCGTTTTGGAACTGATGCGCCGAATGACATCGAACCACCGAACGCCGCGCACGGGCATGCAGGCGGCGTTCCACATGCGAGAGGATATAATGCTCCCATAGCGATGGCGGGCTCTGGATCTTGATCGCGAACATGTCGTTGCCGGGAGTCTTCGATGCCTTGGCGCTCGTGCGCGCGTCCGACTCCTCATCGAGATCGTCAAGGTCGTCATTGAGCAAATCCTCGATGTTGTCCTCGAGCAGATCTTGCAGGCTGTCCATTTCGCGTCGCACCAGCAGCACATGTCCATAACCGCCGTTTCCAAGACGGCCAATGACAGACAGCGTGCCAAAGTGGTTGAGCGCAATTTCAGCCGGCAGCTTATTGCGGGCGATCTCGTGCAGGTTGGGCATGGGGGCCTGCGCAGCGACAAAGGCAGGCACCGTGACGCCAAAGTCGTCTCTCGACTGCCATTCGGCCAGAAGCTTACTGCGCACTTCTGATGTGTACGGATCGCACGGATTGTCGACCTGCAAAGAACGGGCAGCCAGCTGCCGAGCTTTCTGACGTGCACCCTGGACATCTTGTGCAGCGCACGGCTGCTCGGAGTCGTCGTACTCATCTTTGGCATCTGCGAGGATCGCAAAGTGCGACTGCGGGTCCGCGTCTTCGGGGTTGAAGTGGAAGCTGTTGAACACATCGGCAGACGTGCTGGCGCCGCCGAGCATGGCTCCAAATCCATCGCTGGTGGCCCCTTGGCGGTACGCCATTGTGTCGTCTGGCTCCTCGAGGATGGTTGCAGATGCGCCGCTGAGCGTGCCGCGGCTGCGCACCGTGCTCAGACCGCCGATGGTGCGGTCAAGCTCGCTGTTGGCTTCGGTGATTGGCGTCATTGGGTCGAGCTGACGGCCGAGCACGACGCGAGTGCGTACCCCGGGCATTCCTTCAGATCCAATACCAGTTCGCTGCGTGGTGCCCGCCTCGCCAAGCGCATCTGACTTGCGCGCCGCGTGGTACGGTGTCGAGTGAGTCTGCATCTGCAGTGGCCGGCGACCCGATGCTCCTGCAGCCGAGTCGCCGCCGGCTGCTCCTGACCTCGAGCGAAGCCCTGGCTCTTCGGATAGCGGCACTCGGATGCGTGTCGACTGCGCATTCTCGTCTGGGTGCACTCCAAACGCGCGGCCTGACCGAGAGCGGTCGGCGCGGTCAGCACGTCCAAGAGCAGGACGCGACTCGCCGCGCACGCTGTCGCGAGCTGGTGGCGCATGGTGCTGCTGTTGCTGCTGCTGCTGGGCCTCCGAGACATATGCACCATCATCGTCGCTGTCGCGGAACACGCCAATCTTGAGCTGGTCCGCAGAGGGGCGATAAACGCGGCTCGAGATGGTCTCGTCTTCGTCGTCCCAAGCGGTTCCTGGAGCGGCGCTACCAGAAGCGTCTGCGGCGGTGCCACGCTGGGTGGCTGAATCTGCATCTGCGCCAGAGTCCTCGCCTGCCAGGGGTGCACTGAACATCTCAAAGATATCGGCCATCGCGGCTTTTGTGTTGATAGTCGGCGACGCAACCTGCCGAGCCTTAGGAGGTTGGGATCCACTGCTTGCAGCCGTCGGAGAGGTGCGGCGGATTGGCGACGCGGCGACGATGGCTGCTGCTGCTGCGGCGGCTGCGGCAGCAGTTGACTCGCTGATGCCGTGCGATGCGGAATGCGTAGGAGAGTCCGGCTCGATGATGGACCTGCTGCCATATTCCTTGTCCTCGTCGATCTCGGCGTCGACGAAGCGAGTAGGCGACTCTTGCTTGATAGGCACAAATTGGTACCTCGGGAGCGAAGCACGGGCTTCCTCGAGAGACCGCTCGACGCCATCGACGATAACCAAGTCTTGGCGCCAGCCATACGCTGCAGGGCCTGTGGGAGGCTTCTTACGCTCTGGCTCTGCAGCCGCGGCGCTTTGAAGAGCAGGGGCAGCTGTTCCATTCTTCGAGATCTTGGAGCTCGGTCGCCTCTGCTCAGTGAGCTGGGACGACGGACGCTGCGAGGAGGATTGCTGTGGCGCCGACAGCTGCGAAGATGGCTCGGGCATGGATTCGCGCTCAAGCGCGCGAACGACCGACACCGATGCGCGCACAGGGACCTCTTGCAGCTTCAAGCTCGGGTTGCCCGAGCGAGCTGGCGGTTTGGCGGGAGACTGTGTCAAATCAGAGATCCAGTCGAGTTAGCATTAATCTCGCCGTCAGCGAGCGTCTGCCAGCATCGCTCACCTCGTCGTGAAAGACCTCCATCTTCTCTATTGGAAGCACGGCAGGCTGCTTCTGGGGCAGCGTTGCACCGGCCCATTTGGTTGCCTCTCGGACGTTTTCCTTGCGCCGCTGCTCCTCCGTGTCGATGGACGACCAGGCGTTGGACTTGGATGCTGTTGGAAGCACACGATCGCGCATCCCCGCGGCAGCGTCGCGCGGCTCGTCGGCATCGGAGTACACCTTCATCTTGGTTTGTTGCGAGGTAGCACGCGACGGAGCGGATCCTCTGCCTGTTGACCCCGACGACGCGGCTCCCAGCGGAACCCGTTGGCTCGCCCGCGTCGACGGCCCACCGATCCCGCGCGACGATCCAGAGACTCGGGCGAGCGGCTGTCGGGGTCCGTTCTCAGACTGGCCGTCATCTGCCTCGCCGGCGTCATCGGCAGCGGTTCCTTCAGCTTCCGCGTCGGCGCGGCGCTTCTCGAACTCGGAAAGCAGACGGGTCAGACGATCGATGGGCTGCGCACGCTTTGCAATTCCTTCTTGCAGGATCGTCCGGGCCTCGTCAAACCTGGTTGGCAACGGCACCGAGTTCGCATGAGAATAAGCAGCGACAAATCGGTGCAGACGCAGAGAGCCCGCGCTCACCGCTGGTTGGTCTCCATCATTGCGGCGTACTCCTCGTAGTAAAGCGCAAAAACCTGGCCGATGTTGTTGACGCTCAGGTACTTGAAGATGTCGATTGGGGTGGCCGTTCGGCGGGCGACGCGGATCCACAACTGGAGATGGCGCAGGTCGTTTGAGTAACGCACGTCCTTGCGGAAGCGACGCATGGCGGCCTCGAGGGTGCGCATGTACGACGCGTGGTCCGTCGACAGGTGCTGCTCGACCCAGCGCACATGCTGCACGTAGGCATCGAGCGGGTCGTCGGCCGTGTCGGGCACCCTGGCCAGCGCCGCCTCGCGCTGCGCGCACTCGGCCTCGAGCCGGTTGCGACTTTCGGACACGCTGTGCGACGCCGCCGGCGCTGGCGCAGATGCCGGCGGCGCACCGGCGCGGCGGCCGGATGCGCGAGGCGCTGCGGCAGAGCGGGAGTCTGAGGCTGGCTCTGCCTGGTCTGCGTAGCGCTCGGCGAGCGCGGCGGCGCTGTGCCCGCTGCGGAGCGGCTGGATGTTCTCCTTGTGGTTCTCAAGAGCCGCGAGCTCGACGACACCAGTTGTCTGGCCGGCGGAGCTGGACGCCTTGCCAGCGTCTCTGGCGCTTGCACCTCGCGCGCTCTCCGCACGATCGGCGTGCGATGCACCTGCTGAGCTCGAGGCAGGTCCGCTGCGGCCCTCGCCGGCCAATGTCCGTCGCGATGACATCTGGGGAAGTTGGTTCGAGCCGCTGCCGTCGCTTGAATGGGACATGCGCGCCGCGAGCGATGCTGCCGCGGGCGCAGGCGGTCGGGAGCGCGAGCAGCGCAGAGCGGCAGGCCCTGCTCTCTCGCGGGCCTGGAGGGGGTCGGGCCTGCCGAGCCAGGCCTGGCGATGCGCATGCGCGGCATGCCATCGGATCTGGCCCCGCCCCTTGTCGCGGTGCCGGCAGACTCTCGCGGTGCTGCCGCGTCCTCAACGCACTTGGCCGCACCAGCAGCGCCTGCCCCGCGACCCCGCACCCGCGCCCGCACCCGCGCCGCACCACCGCACCGCCGCGCCCCATGTCCTGGAAGGGCTTCACCAAGGCGCTTGCGCGCCTGCCGCACCAGCTGGCCAAGTCGACGGGCCACAGCAGCGAGACACACGACGAGACATACGACGTGCTCGAAGCCTCGTTCAAGCAGCTCGAGACGCTCGCCAAGCAGCTCAAGGACGACGCCCGCCGCTTCCGCGACCAGCTCGGCGCCATGCTGGCCCACCAGGCCGGCCTTGCCAATGCATTCCAGGACATGTTCAGCAGCCTGGACGGCGACTTCGTCAAGGTGTGTGTTGCCTCGCCGCGCGGACGGCAGACACAACACGGCGGCCGCCTCGGCCGCCAGCCGCCGCGGGCCGCCCGCACCCCCCGCTGCTCGCGCCGCCTGCTGACGTTCGTCGCCCTGCCCGGCCGCAGACCGACGAGGGCTTCTCGCCCGACCACGCCGGCCTCGCCGAGGAGTTTGCGCGCGAGATGAACGAGCTCAAGGAGTCGCTTTCGAGCGACCTCGACATGGTCGAGCGGCTCGTTGTGGCGCCCGCTGGCGACTTCGCCACGATCCTCGAGCAGGTCAAGAAGGTTATGGTCAAGCGCAGCCACAAGCTCATCGACTACGACCGCCACCGCGAGTCTGTCCAGAGGCTGCGCGAGAAGACAGACCGCTCGGCAAGCGACGAGAAGCGCCTCGGCCAGCTCGAGTCGCAGCTCGACCAGGCCACACGCGACTACAACGCCATCAACAACCAGCTGAAGCAGGACCTGCCCGTGCTGCTCGCGCTGCGCGTCGACTTCATCGACCCGTGCCTGCTCGCCTTCTACACATACCAGATGAAGGTGCACCAGACGCTGCACGCCAAGTTCGCCGATATCGGCCAGCGCCACTTTGATCTGCGCACGTCGGCGTTGCAGGGCTACCAGATGCAGGCCGACGCCGTCGCGGAGCTGCTCACCACCCTCGTCATCCCAAAGCGCAGCCAGGGCCACTCGGCCAACCCGTCGTCCGACACGCCCGGCACCGCCGACTCGTCGTCCAAGCCCCCTGCGCTCGGCATGAGCCCGCCGCCATACACACCAGGCGAGCCAATGGCGCGAGAGACATCGGGATCGGGCGGCAGCCGCTCTGGCGCACCCGGACCTGCGACTCTCCCGCCGCGGGTGCTGCCGGGGGCGCCTGTGCCCCAGTATGTCCTGGCTCTGTACGACTTTGATGCGCAGGCCGAGGGCGATCTGTCGTTCCGCCGAGACGACAAGATCGAGATCGTGCAGCGCACCGAGGACGTGAACGACTGGTGGATCGGCCGGATCGACGGTCGCACGGGCCAGTTCCCCGCGAATTACGTCCGAATGCTCTGATCCAGTCATTGGCGGATGCATGTCTCTCGCAGTCGCGCGGACAGGAGGGCAGCCAGATAAGCAGTGCCGAGAATGAATGGCACGTTTTTTGAGCCCTGGTGTTGACGCAGCTACGGTGCGGCCTGAGCCATGCCGATCGGGATCTGGGCACCATTTGCCGCCGCCACACCAGGCGCCTCGCCGGCCTCGCCGACGCCGGCGGCGCGCAGGTGCAGCTTGCCGTCGCGGTCTTCGGAAAAGTGCTGCTTGAGATACTTGGACAGCACGGGCAGCTCGCCAAAGTGCTGGCGCGCGACGAGATGCTTCTGCTGCACCTTGCCCACGAACTCGCTCGAGTACAGCTCGGTCGGGTCGGGCCGCCGGTCGTGCGTTGCGGCCTCGGCCTTGGTCAGCAGGATGCAGTTCCACGGGCTGAGCTCCTGTGCTGGGTCCCAGCGCGTCAAAATCAGCTCCTCCATGCTGCGGCTGCCGCTGATGGCGCTCTTGCGGTTCCAGATCACGTCGATGAGGTATCGCATGTCGCTCTCCTGCAGCAGCGCCATGGCGTTGTAGGCCATGTCGACCGGCATGCCGCTCGTCTTGCGCTTGATGGTCTCTTGGATGCGAATGAGCTTGAGCATGTCGCCATATGAAGAGTCATCCTTGCGCTGCGTCGCGAGGTTCTCCTTGGTTGTGCAGTCTTTGCACTTGCCCAGATGCTTCATCGTGGTGCTCAGGTAAAACTCGGTTGACGGCTTGTACTTTGTGCAGCCGCGGCAGTAGTACACTGCTGACTCGCGCTTCCAAGACTGTCCCGAGTCGGCAAACTGGGTGGCGGTGAGACGCAGCGTCACTATCAATGCGCCAGTATCGAATCGCAGCAGATACACGACTTTCCACGAGAATGTACCTTCTGATGCGAGGCCGCCTCGGGATTGAATTCTGGGGTGCGAATGAACTGCAGGAACAAGTTGCTGATGCGCTTGCGCAGTCCTTTGTGTTTGATTCCATGATTTCAGCTGGCGTGCAGGCGGTGATGAGCCACAGCAACGCAACAGCGCGCACGCTCACCTTCAAGCGACGCGACGTCGCGGCCGCGGCTGACAAGATCGCCCTCGCGGTCAATCAGCTCCACGATCTCGCGCGTCAAGTTGCAGTCGAATTCCTTTACAGTGTACTTGACGTGAAGCAAGATCTGCAGCCGCTCGTCGACAGAAAGCAGCGGCAAGTTCAGCGCGTGGAACAGGTCGCGCAGCTCGCGCGCGCGGATGGTGTTTGGCGTGTCGACGAGCACAATTGAGTCGTCAGAGCAGAGCCAGTGCTTTGGGGAGGCCATCTACATTGCAAAGTCAGCAACTGAAGGTCTACGCCGCACAAGCAGCTCGTGACCCACGCGCTCGAGCAGCCGCAGGATCGCCCTTTCGCGGTTCTCGTCGTTGGCAGCAATCTTAAGCCGGTCGATCTTTTGGAGCAATGCGCTCTCTTGGTCAAGCAGATCCGCAAGCGCAGCGAGGCGTGCCGGTTCAGAGTAGTTCATGGAGTTGATGCGCGCCGTTTCTTGAATGCGCCAGTCTGCGGCCACAATCGTGTGCGTCAGCGACGCCGCGTCCTTTGGATCGCGTGCCGACTCCAGCCACTCACTTTCGAGTCCGTTGTAGAGGATCTCAAAGTCCTTTCCGGTTTTGGGATGTAGCCGGCTCTCAATGTCCTTCAATCGCTTCTTCTCGGCCATCATCACACGCCGCTTGTCTTTCTGCAGACACGCGGGCAGCGTGTTAGCGCACGCTGCGCTCTGCAATCGAAGGCGGTCGTGCATTCGTCTCCTGCCTCGGCCATGGCCTTGATTCTGCGGTCGCGCTCCTCTCGCAGCCGCTGAGCTGCGCGCCTCGCAAACGTCTGGCGCACAAAGCACTGGATAATGATTGCTTTTTCAACTTGGATGTAGTGGAACTCGTCCGCCGATACATAGCGCTTGCCGTATTTGACATCGGCATCCGCAAGGCTGACGTAGCAGCCAGTCTTGGTCTGTGCATTGCGGCAGTCAGCAACGGCGTGCCGAGCTTGGCTCACGCTAAAGGCTCTGCACCATCTGCGTAGAAGTCTCTGCCACCGTCTGCGATTTGCGATTGCGGAGGAACTTTGTCTGGGTGTCCCGATGAAACTTTTCTCCTGCGAGCTGCGGCCATCTTTGATTGTGAGCATCTCCGATCGATGCAGACTCTTCACAGCATCGCATCCACTGACCCGTGCGCGGATCTCTTGCGGCGTCAGGGTCTGCGTCTCGGCGTGAAAATACTCGACGCCCGTCTTCTTGTTGCGGAAGCCGCCGAGGTAGCGCTTGTTAAACCACTGCGTCAGGTTGCTCTTGATCACCTTGTGGTCAGCCGCCGTGGATGCGCCAATGTGCATGTCGTCAAAGTGAGACTCTGAGCAGGAGTTGGTCAGTTGAAAGAACCTGATTCAGTGCCAGTGTGCGCCAGATCATCGCACCATCGTCGTCGTCATCATCATCATCATCATCATCATCATCGCCGAGATCGCTCTCGAAATCATGGCCATGATGGTCTTGAGCTGACTTGGCCGTGTCCGATATGTGGGTTACGGACGGTCCGTGCGCGCCGCTGTCGTCGCTGACGCTGGCTGCCGTTGCCGCGCCGGCGTCGCCGGAAGTGGACTCTGCGGCGACAACCTGCGATGCGACGGATGCTCCTGGCGCCTTGGCAGCATCGCCGATTGACGATCCGCCAACAGAATCAGCCGCATCGTCCTGCGGCTGGATAGCAACTGAGCTCTCTGCGCCGAGGGAGTCGGTTGTAGCGTCGGCAGGTGGCTGCTCGGCTGCGTGCGAGCCGAGAGACGACGCCATTGAGGCCGCGACTGGAGAGTCGGTCATAGGAAGTCCCGGATCAGCTCCGGCTGGCGCAGCGTCGCTTGTGCCGGTGGAAGGTTGGTCCCGCGATTCCACGCCTCCACCGCTCGCAGAGTTGAGCATGTCCTCGCCAGCCGACGTCAGAGCGCTCGCGGCGTCCGTGTTGGGCGACCTGGCCGGCAGGGTGTCGCTCTCGCGGCTCAGAGGCGCTGACTGCGCGGCCGATGCGGCCGCAGACGGGTCTGCCGATGCTTGCGAGCCCGCGTCGCTGAGATCGCCGTCCATTGCAGTTGCGAGCGGCGGCAAGATGGCGTCGTGCGGCCTCGCGCGGGACAAACACACACATCGCTCGCCGCAGCACGGCAGCTGGAGACACGGAATGCAAATCAGATAATATTGAGCTTGAGAAGCGGACGGGGGTGCGAAGAGGTGCGGCGCCGCCAGCGCGCGCGGCGCCAAGACGTGGGGCGAGCGCGCGGCGGCCGGCGGCCGGGCGGGTGGCGACAAACAGATGCGGCTCTCAGTGGGTGTCCTTGGCGGGTGCTTGGTTGACGACGCGCTCAAAGTGCGGGTCGATCTTGACGGGCTTTGGCGCCGCCGACGCAATCAGCGCCATGCCGGCGAAGCCCGCGAGCACCATTGCCTGAGCAATCATGCGCGAGTTGATGAGCTTCTGGGGCACGGCGATGTCGCGGCGCGAGAAGTTATATGCCAGCGACACGCCGACGGTGCCGAGCCACGTGTATCCGAGCACAGAATACTTGTTCTCCATGACAAAGTGCTTGGCGCGCTCGTGCCACGGAGCGTCGTCGGCCGGCCTGGCAACCTGCTCGATCAGCTGCAGCTCGTCGGCGCGCGTGATCGAGAAGCGCTGCGCGCGGGCGCGGTCGGCGTGCATGGCCGCGCGGTCTGTCGCCCGCGGAGGCCGCGTCAGCCGCCGGCGCTGCGCTCAGGCGCTCGCCGCGCCGCCGTGGATGCGC
>JADGIZ010000675.1:0-10210 GCA_027604665.1 Polyrhizophydium stewartii
CGCCGCCGCCCCCGCTGCGCCGACCGTCGCTGCACTCGCTGTTGCGCGGGCTGCGTCGCAGCGATCGCGCCGAGTCAGTTGTCGACGACGACACGCATTGCGACGCAAGGCTGGCCGCAGCGCGAGCCGAGAGCACCACGACGGCGTCGGTGTTGGGAGACGGCGGCAGCACGCTGGTGCGGGCAAGCCCGCCGCCAACCAGCCTGCGCACGAGCACCGCAAGCTCGCGCACGGCAGGCACGACGGCCACGGCAGCCTCTCGCGGCTCGCAGGCATTGGTGCTTGCCATCGATGCCGGCCGGGCGACGGCCGCGGCTGCCGCCAAGCCGCACCGAGCACGCTGGGGCGGGCTGACGGCGCTGTTCAAGCCCCGCAGGCATCCGCAGTCGGCTCCTGTTGCGCCGCGATCGCCCAGTGCGGATGCCGCCAGCACCAACAGCAGCAGCGGCACCAGCATCCGGAGTGGATCTGCGCCGACCATGCCGCTGCCGGATGGCCCCGTGCGCAACACGATGCACTGGGACGAGACGCTGCGAGCGCTTGCCGAGTTCGACGGCATGCCGCCGCACTCGCACGCCAGCTCGGCGGGGTCGGGCCGCACGATGGTCGGGCACGCCGACACGCAGCCGCAGCTGCCGTGGCCGCGAGCGCAGGCATCGGCGCCGCAAGGTCGGTGGGGCTCTGTCGGGCGGGCATTGCCCGGATCTGGCGTGGGCGGCCTTGATTCGTCGAGCGACAGCGTGGACGGCGCGGCGTGCGGCTGGCGTGCGATCCACACGCAGGACAGCCCGTCGGGGCGAGCCGAGGGGCCGGCGGCGTCCGGATCCGCTTCGCGGCTGGGCACGCTGCGTCGCATTGCCAACGACGCCGATGCACTGCCGGCGATCCGCGAGCGGCTTGTGCGCGATCTGTTTGTGTCCGAGATGAGCATGGACCGGGCATCGAGGCAGGCACACGGTCGGGGATCGTCGCGCGAATCGCTGGTGGGTGCACTGTGTGCGTGCGGTGCGGGTCTTGGCAAGGCGCAGGGCTGACTCGCATGTTGCGCAGGCGAGCGTGCTGGGCGATGCGCATGGCGGCAGCGGCGGCAGTTCCCATCGCACACGACCCTCGAGCGCTGGCAGCCACATGCACCGGCTGTGCGGCGGCATGCGGGCGACCAGCGGCGGCAGCGGGAGCAGCAGCCTGGTGGGCGTTGGAAGCGGCGGCGGCGGCGGGCGGCCATCAGCGGTGTCGGTGCTGCTGGATGCGTATCTTGCGGACACGCCGGCGCAGCGAGCAGTGGCCAAGCTTGATGCGCTGCTGGCCGTGATCGGCGACGAGCTTGCGCGGCCGCGCAGTCGTCAACCACACGGACGCCGTCGCTCTCGCGCAGAATAACATTCCAACTTCATTAATCATTAAACAACATTTCGATATATACTTTAGCGAAGCGGCGAATACATTCGTTGCCTGAGAAGTGTTGTTCAAAAGCCGCATGCAGGCCCAAAGGTCCGTGTAAAGACGAGGGTGTCCCGCTGAAGTTCCTTGTTGCTCATGCGGCAAGCAGTCAGAAGCTCAAACCCGGCTCGTTGCATCGCGCCGATGATGTTGGCGATCAGTGCGTGGCTCCACACTGTATCCTTGCCCTCGTCGGCCCAGATCACGCCGCCAAAGGTCCATTCCGCGGCGCCGCAGTATTGCGCAGCGCGATGGCTTGTGCCGGGCACCATTGCCACGGCGGCGGAGATGGCGTCGGCTGCGGCCGAGGCGGCCTCCTTGCAGCTGGCGTCGGCCGAGTGGATCAGCCGCAGCTTGCGCCGATCGGCGAGCGCCACGGCGCACATGTCGATCGCCGGCATAGGCTTGCATCGCTCGAACAGCCACGGATGCGTCGCAAAGTTGCCCAGACATGCATCTGGCGCAGCGTACAGGCGCCAGCCGCCACGCCGCAGCCGTGCGAGTAAGGCGAGCAGCAGCCGCCTGCTCTTGACGGCATCCTCGGACGAGCCGCACCACGGGCTGCCGTTGAGCCGCACGAGCGTGACGGCGCCGTCGTGGGGGCTTGAATGCGGGTGCGGCTCGACAAACGTGGGCCGTGCTCGATCTGCGGGTATGGCTCGGCCCGACTCGACGCTGCAGATGCCGCGGTCCCAGTTGCTGCTGATGGCGTCGACAACAAGCTTGCCGATCTCTGGTGGCGCGACAATCTCGAGCAAGCTGTTCCCGAGGGCGGTGAGCGCGGCCATGGCCCCACAGCCGGCTGGTGTGCCGCACGGGATCAGGGCCGGAGGGAGCGAGTCGACGGATGCTGTGCTGTCGGAGCCGTCGAGCTCGAACAGCCATGCGTCGGGCACTGGCAGGCGCATGCGGCCGTCCTCCGAGGCCCCGACCTCAGCCCAGACGCTGCAGACGCCGGCGAGCCCAAAGCCAATCTCTGCGAATGCCCGAACCATGTGGAGCATCAGCGCGCGGACGGCGGCATCGCAGCTGACGATGCCGCTCCAGGGCGAGCCGTCGAGCGTCAGGGTGAAGAAGCCGCCAAGGAAGCGCTCGCGCAGGACGACGCCCGGCCAGCCCCTGGCGACGGCGCAGCGCAGCGCGGCCTGGATGTCGGCCTCGCGGCCGGTCGCGCGCTCGCCCGACAGCGACACAGAGTCCAGAGAGGGCATGTGCACGGTAAACAGCACCGGCCGAGGGCGGGGCTCGGCGCGCACAAAGAACAGCGAGTCGACGGCCGACAGCCGCTTGCTGGTGTTGATGCTGCCGGCGAGTCGCCAGCCACCCTGCGCCAGTGTGCGGACGATGCTGAGCAGCAGCAGCGTGTGATGGCCTGGCTGGAACTGGTCCGTTGCAACCCACGGCGAGCCCCGAAGCGTGAACTCGTGGAAGCCGTTGAGGTGCGACTCGCCTGCGATGCCCAGGCTCCAGCCGTACTGGATCGCGCGCCGCACGAGGCTCGGCGGCAGCGACGGCGGCGCGACCACCCGCACGACGTTCTTGCCGTCCAGGCTGATGCACGCCGTGGCGCCGTCGACCAGGGCCTCGGCGTTGGGGAGCATCACCATCGGCGCAAGCATCTCGCGTGTTTCGGGCGAGAAGCGGCGACTCGAATCCCGGCCGCTGGCCGTGCGGCTGCGGCCGGGGTGCCGGCGGGCAAGGGTGCGGGATCGCTCCTGATCGCGGGCGATGGGGCGGCGAGCATTCCGGCCGGGCCGGCGGGTGTCTGCACAGCCGGCCGCCCGCGGCGGGGCCGTCGGTTGTGGAGACGGGAGTCGGCCGCGGCCCGACTTTGCCCGATGGCCGACTCGGCGGCCGCGGCGACGGCGGCTGCGGCCGCGGGCGAGGCTGCCGCGGACATGCTCGACTTCCACCGGCTGATGCTGGCGGACCTGCACGCCACGCCTGGCGTCGAGAACCCAGACCCTTCCACGGGCGACGGCCTGCTGGTGGCCGCGCGCGGCCTCGGCATCCACCTGGTGCTGTCCGCCGTCATCCAAATCCACACGTCGCCCAACGTCCTCGTGCTGCTGCTCAACACGCCGCCGGCCGAGGTCGCGCAGCTGCGGCGCGCGGTCGCCAGGGCGGCCGAGTCTGCGGGTGCGGCTGCAGCGACGGACGGCGAGCGCATCCGCCCTGACCTGCTGCGCGTCGTCAACAACGAGACGCCAGCGTCGGCGCGGTGAGACGATGCGTTCAAGTCCGGCCGCGGCGGACAGCGCCGTGGCGCCGAGTCGACCCGCCGGCCGGCCCGCCTGCGCACCCACGAGTGGCGCAGCCCAGCTGACGCACGGCATATGCGCGCACGCAGGGCCGCAATGTATCTTGCTGGCGGCGTGATCGCCGCAACGTCGCAGATCCTTGTGCTCGACATGCTCAGCAAGGTGCTGCCGATCCACCTCGTCACGGGCGTGATAGTCAACCACGCACACCGGCTGCGCGACACATCGCTCGAGGCGTTTGCACTGCGCCTGTTCCGTGCCGACAACAAGGTCGGCTTCATCCAGGCGTTTTCAGAGATGCCCGAGTCGCTCGCGGCCGCCGGCAGCGTCATTGGCGGTCTCGAGCGCACCATGAAGCTGCTCTATCTGCGCTCGGCGTACCTATGGCCGAGATTCCACATCAGCGTCAAGGACTCGCTTGATGTGCGCGGCGCAGTGGATCTGATCGAGCTGCGCGTGCCCATGACGCGGCGCATGAAGGACATCCAGGCGGCCATCATGGACTGCCTGCACGAGTGCATCCTCGAAGTCAAGCGTGCCAATCCCAACGTGAGTGCCGCTTCCTCGCCCGAGCCACACGCAGCAAACAGACGGCGTCATATCGATCGAGTGCTGATCGATGACGGCAGCTTGAGGCAGACGACTTCAAAGTCGAGAATGCGCTCTTCAAGTCGTTCGACTTCACTGTCCGCCAGCAGCTCGATCCAATATGGCACCGCGTCGGGCCAAAGACAAAGAGCCTTGTCAAGGACCTCCGCGTCTTGCGCCAGCTTCTATCGTAGGGAAACTGCCTTGGGTCCGCTATGGTCTGTGCTGCGTCATCTGGATCTGACTTCGAGCCGCCATATCGCCGCAGATTTCTTGCCGAGTACGACGCCGTGACGTTCTACTCGTTCCTTGAGACCATCTTGGCGACCAACGCGCAGTCAACGTCGTCTATGTTCAAGATCGGCTCGACCGAGAGCCCCTGGCTGATGCTTGACTCGGCCCAGACCGTCTTTTCTGCAGGCAAGGAGCGTGCGTACAGGCGCATTCCTGCCGGCAGCAACAACGCAGGCAATGGATCTCCCGAATTTGAAGGCATTCCGCCAAATGTCGAGCCGGTCCTTGAAGAGCCGCCGAAATGGCGGGCAGTCGTCGAAGTTGTGCGCGAGATCTTGGCCGACCGCGCCAAGAGCGGCAACACGGGTGCGGAACTCCCCGACTGCCACCCAACAACTCCGCCCGCTCGTATGGCTGACACTTGAGGCCTTTTTTTTTGACGCGCAGGCAACATACTCGTCATGACTGCGAGCGACCGGTCCTCTCGGCAGCTCCGCCAGATCCTCGCAGACGTTGTTGGCCCGCACAAGAGTGCGATTGCGGGAGCGGATGCGACCAGGCGCAAGGGGCCGCGATTCAGCAGCGCAGGATCCGAGGAGGTGCATATGCGCTTGCTGCGAAACTACTTTCGATGGAAGGGCACCATGTCCAAGGTGACCAAGACGCTCCGAAAGCAAACCTCTGGCCAGACTCAAGCCGGTCAGAATAGCCAGCACGGCGAGCCGGCTCCAGCCCGGCCGTCCTCGGCGCTAACGCGGTTTGCCTTTGCGACTCCTTCGCTCGCATCGGGGCGGGAGTCGACACCGTCAGGTGCTGGACGTGGCCAGCCGGCCAGCAAGCGGCGGCGCACGCGCGGTGGGAGTGCTTCTGCCGGCGGTTCATCCGCATCGTCACCCGCAGCTGGCGCTGGCTATCGTCCGCTGGATCTGAACGGCGCGCCGGCACCCATGACGTTTGAGGAGGAAGCCGAGCAAGTCGAGCGGTTCCTGCAGCAGGCTGGCGCCGACGATCTTCAACCCGGCGCAAAGAGAGATCCAGCCGTCGGTGAAAGCGCTTCTGAAGCACAGTCGGCGTTCCTGCACATCCGGTCCTACAACGCAACGCAGGCGCCGATGGCGTCTGATGCAGACGCTGAGGGAAACGAGGGCGATGCCGAGTGCCTTGACGATGCCGAGGTCCTGCGACGCGTGCGGCCGCGGTGGATCGTCATGTTCGACCCGGACATGGCTTTTGTGCGGCAGGTCGAGGTGTTCAAAGCGCTGAACCCGGACGAGCAGATCCGCGTCTATTTTCTGGTGTACGACAACTCGGTCGAGGAGCAGCGGTACCTGACGTCGATTCGGCGCGAGAAGGAAGCATTTGAACGGCTGATCAACCAAAAAGCGGTGAGCTGTCCGATGATGCGTGCATCCGCGCTGGTTCCTCCTAAGACGGACATGCAGCTTACTTTCTCTTCACGCCTGATTCGCAGAACATGGTGATCCCGATAGATCAGGATGGCCGTGTCGCGGTCGACCCCGAGGAGCTGTTTTGGCGCAATGTCGACACGCGGCAGGCCGGCGGGCAGCGACGCCAGCGAGGCCCTGCGACTGTGATTGTGGACGTGCGCGAGTTCCGCTCGGCGCTGCCGTCGCTGATCCACGCCAAGCACATGACGCTGCAAGCCTGCACGCTCGAAGTCGGCGACTACATCCTTTCGCCGCGTATGTGCGTGGAGCGCAAGTCGATACCTGACCTGATTTCGTCGTTCAAGAGTGGTCGCCTGTACACGCAGTGCGAAGCCATGTGTCTGCATTACGACATTCCGATCCTGCTGATTGAGTTTGAGCAGAACCGCGCGTTCTCGCTCGTGTCCGCGAGCGACGTGACGTCGAGCGAAGTTTCGGCCAGCGACCTGTCGAGCCGCATCTCGCTGCTGTGTCTGACCTTTCCCAAGCTCAAGACGATTTGGAGCTCGAGCCCATCGGCGACTGCCGAGATTTTTGCGGATCTCAAGGTGAGCCTACCCAAACCCCTATCGCCCACCCGCCAGAGCGATGCACGCACACCTCAACGCACACGTCTATATGCGCCAGCTGGCCGAGATAGTTGCTGAATTGTTCAATCTGAATGGCGCAGGCTACTGAAGAGCAGCCCGTGATGGAAGACGCCATGGCAGTTGGAGTCGAGTCGCGTCGAGCCATCGACAGCGCGTTCAACATCACGCCATATGTGAGTGTTTGCCGCACGGGACGAGAACTGTCCTTGAATTGAAAGCGCGCCGACGTCAGTGCTGACACTGACCCTGATGCTTGCCACGATGTCGTTCTGGTTTAGGATGTGCTGCTATCGCTCCCAGGCATCACGACAAAGAACTACCGCACGGTCATGTCGCACGCGCGCAACCTGCGCGAGCTGACCGAGATGCCGCTCGAGGCCATGAAGAGGATGATTGGCGATGAGGGCGGCGCCAAGCTGCACGAGTTTATCCACGCAAATCCGCGCCGCCGACAGTAAATGTGCTTTGCTGCGCTTGGCTCTGTTTGGCGGGATTCATTCGAGTTCTGCCAGTGGGCACGTTGAGCCCGCGGAAGGTGCCATCATCGGCTGCGTGTTTGTTTAGGGAGGGGGGATCGACCATCAAATAGCGAGGAGCGCATCAATGTACCGTGTGCTGCGATGCTTTGAGCGGACCGACGTGAGGTGCTCGCGCATGACTTCCCTCGGGATGCAGGCCGCAGCGCCATGCTGCAGCGCACTGCACACGCACTCTTGAATCAGTGAGTTTGTATCGTCGAGGTGCACAACGAGCCCCTTGACCATCGTCTGCCAGTGCACCGAATCCAGCGCAACCTCGATGATGCAGCCGTTTGCGTCTTGGATGACCGAGAGTGTGCCGTCGGGCGACGAGGCGCGGAGCGGTGCCATTCGCGCGAGCCATGCCGCGATGCTCGTGAACAGAACGCTCCACGTCTGCGCACATCGCACGCGCAGAGTGTCCTGGGCATCGTCCATGCGTTTGAGCAACTCTGGATAGAGCTTCTTGAAATGGGCAGCTGTTTCAGGATATCAAGTTTGCAGCGACAAGCACCGAGGTCAGCGACATGCCTCGTGCACAGGCAGGAGCACGAGGGGCGTCCAGACTTGATCAAGAGGTGCCGAGAAACAAGTCTTACCGTTCCAAGAAAGCGGCGAGGCGAGAAGACGCGAGATGACATCTAGGCACGCATGGCGCGTGTCGATCTCGTCGTCATCCATGTTGCTGATGATGACGGGCACAATGTCGGTTTCCAGGCGCGCGTCGATCGCCGCGACGGTGAGCGATCCGATAAGTCCGGCGTCTGCGGATTCGGCAGTGACCGCGTCGAGCAAGGCGAGAAAGAGCGCCATGGACTTGCCGCGCAGAATGGCGGCCTTGCGGCCCGCGCGCCAGATGCAGTTGGGCAGCACAATATCGCCGATGAGCGCTTCGGAGTGCGCAGACAGCAGCTTGTGTGAGTTGAGCGGCGCCGCCGGATCGCGAACCATCTGTGTGAGAAGCAGCAGCGCTCTTCAGTTCAAGATCGGTGTTGAGTGGAGGAGGGGTCAGTCACGCTTACCAAGCCAGTGCTGCACATCATAGCCCATATGCGATCGCTCACCGCTCGCGGACTTCGTAGTCACGTTCCTTGCCGGCGCACGATGCCAGCATCGGGACGACTGCGTCGAGGCGTCCGCCAACAGCGGGTCCTGAGTTGACGAGCAAGACTTGAAGGACGCGCGGCTCTGCCGAGTGCTTGGTCCAGCTTGCGTGAGACTGTGCCAGCAGCGCCAGAGCCTGATCGAGGAACAGAGTGTGAAGCTCGGACACGCCAGCGACGCCGACCGCCTTGGAGAGCGCAGCCTGCGCGCTAGCTGTGATGCCGCGCATCTCGGTGTACCCGGGCATCTTGTCGTCGCCTGGAGCGCCTTTCAATTGTGCAAGTATCATGAAAAGCTTGAACGCAAGCGACTCTGCAAGCGGCGTCATCTTGGAGGTGATAGCCAACACACACTGACTTGTCTCCAGCAGCAAAAGAGAGTTTTCGCTTTGGATAAGCTCACGGTCGCAGAGCGCGTCGACAATGCGCGGCAGCTGGGGCTCGAGCGATGTGGCCGGCGCATCGAGAATCAGGCAGCGCGCTGTTCGCAGACAGCCAAGACGGAAACTGGTTGCTCCACCGCTGCCGAGCGCGAGCTGCGGCAGGAGGATCGAGAATGTTGCGTCTGGATCGACATAAACGCCGAGAGCTTGCGCGACGCACTCTGCCTCGCGCATGACGGCGGCGTCGTCACCAGCGAGGATCTTGAACAGTACGGGCAGAATCCCGCCTGTGTAGCCCGTTATCTGATCTTCGGTAAAGGGGATGAAAGCGCGCAGGATCTGTGCCGACTTGAGACGTGTATCGACGGTCCAGTCGGCCATGCCCTCGGTGAGTTTGCCGACGATCTTTTGGATGTTATCGCGCGCAAGGTGGCGCGAGCCGACCCGCGGGCGATCTGTAGCGCACCAGAGAGCGTGAGTTGTGGGCCTACGTGGCGCGGCTGAGGCACTCGAGACTCACTCGGCAGGTGGTTCCATCCGTCCGAGTAGTCCATTTCGTCCTTGATGCGTGACTCCCACTCGCGCTCGTAGAGCGCGCCGACTTGGTCCATGAGGGCGTAGGACAGCTCGCGCAACTTGGGCATCTCGTCGGTCATACCGCTGAGCAGCAGCGGCAGGATCTTGTACCCATACGTGTACCTGTCGATGAGCTCCATGAGCCATTTGTAGGCGGTGCGGTAGAGCGTCTCGCGGACGGCAGCCGCCTTGTCCATGCTGACGGCGCGCAGCGTGTCAAGCGAAGCGTCGAGTCCGGCGGCATCGACGAGAATCGCGGCCCCCAGGGCTTCGATGGCGACGGTGCGCACGCTCGAGTGCCGATGGTGCAGCACGGGAAGGATCGCCTTTGCGACGGCGTCACCGTGGAACGCGACGGGGCGGGCGTTGTGCTTGCACAGCTCGATGACGAGGCGGCAAGAGTCCTGCCATTGACCAGATCAGCTCGCGAAAGCAGGGCGAGTGCTCTGGGATGGAGGGTGTCGGTCTGCCGCACCTTCTTGACATCCGGAAACGAGTCGGCGAGCGTGCGGGCCAGGATCTTGACTGTGTCCTCGACAAAGGGGGAAAAGCCGGCCTTGGAACCTTCGACCATTTCGAGCAGCGCGCGGAGCATGAGCAGGCGGATCTCCTCGGACGGCTCGACGATCTCGGGCTGGCCGAGTCGGGCAACAAAGGCGGGCATGATGTATGGCAGGAAGGGGATGATCGAGTCGACGCGGCGAGCGAATCTGGCGGCGGTTGAGGGTCAGAGGCAGCAAGCGAGTCGTACAGACCAGACAGCCGTGACTGGCCAGACAGCAAGGCGAGCCGTGCAGGTGCGCACCCGCCGACGGTGACGACCGCGAGCTCGCGGCACTTTTCGACGGGGTCCGCGAGGGCACGCAGGACGGGCTTGGAGATGCCTGCAAAGACCTTGGCAAGTACGCGCGGGTCGAGAGGGGGCTTGCGGGCAAGCGTCTCGGCCTGGATGTGCTCGAGGGCCCTGCGCTTTGCGGCGCGGTCCGAGGTGGGCTCGCTCAGGACGTTGACGTCGCGCTGGACAGCCTAGGTTGTTGTTGTCAGCACGGCGCTCGGGGCATCTGGCGGG
>JADGIZ010000676.1:0-10199 GCA_027604665.1 Polyrhizophydium stewartii
AATAAATATATACAGTAGATTTTAGTATCGATCCATATAGTTAATCTAGTTAGTTCTAGACTAATTTGACAAATAATGGAAAGAGCTTATTTTGAATAATGGAACCCGAGCGACTAGAAAGAATGAGGTAAAACTAATTAAGGATGGGCGCCAGAGACTACCTGATAAACTGTTGCCGCAAAATAAGGTAGTGTATCACTGTATAATGGTAAGGAATATTACTATTACGGTATAAGTTAATACTTAAAAGGATTAGTTAGTGTACGACTGTATCAATGGTAAAGGTGATAGGTAGATTAGTTAGTGTACGAACGATTAGTTAAAGTACTAAAGTCATGGTGAATTACTATACCAGGGAAATAAGTGGTTGGACACTATTTAAGTGGACACTATTAAATGAATTGGTAAATTAAGAAGTAGTACAAGTGGAAACTATACTTAATAAGTACTACGTACGACTATTTAATACCAACTTAATAAGTACTAGAAGGAAATATACTTAATAAGGACTAAAGTACGAATATTCAACTTAATAATACTATAAGTGTAAATATACTTAATAAGGGCCTGAACGGCCTCCTCTTTAATAAGTTAATACATTACATTATTGAATAAGGGCCGGAACGGCCGACTATTTAATGAGTTAGTAATAAATAAATCAATCTTTAATAACTATACTAAATAAGGGCCGGAACGGCCGAATCTTAAGATAATTATTGAATAAGTACGTAGTACTACTATAAGTACAAGATAAGTACTAAAGTATTAATAAATGTTTAATAAGAAAGTAAAACTATACTAAATAAGTACTACGTACGACTATGTAATAGATAAGTACTACAACACTAAGTACTTGGACATTATTTAATTAATCAAGGATTTAGTAACTATACTAAATAAGAAGTCGAACCTATTTAATAATTAATGAATAAATAAGTAGAATCTTTAATAACTATAATAAGTACTAAAGTTACGGATACAGGAAATTATTGAATAAGTACTAGAAAAATCTTTAATAAACAAGACGGCGACACTATAAATTAAATAATAAACCCTCAAAATCCGGAAGACAGAGTAAGTACATAAGAGACTCATAGATAATTCCTACATATAACAATAGATAAGTCATTATATAACTCTAGATTTAATTCACTACGTGACCCATATGAGATAGATAGGTACATTGCGATGCTTCGCAACGCACCGATATGAATGGTCCAATGAAACAGACCTTCTGATGATTTAATTAAACAAGAGTATACCAATGAAGATTATGGTTTGGTCGACAAATCTCTTAACAATGGGATCAACCAAATTCATAAAGCTTATGGAAGATCGACGGTAGGTCTCTGCCCGCTACCCAGAGAATAATATTAATCCCTACTACAAATATAACCCATACTACAAACCAGTGGTAATACTCTTTATCAACTTCTACGAATAATAATTATATAGTGGTGCAATTATTCTAGTGTTTAAATTGTATATATATCTAATAGATTTACTATGATATTTCCTTATTTATGGGATTTAGTTCATCTATAATTATTCTTAATCGGTACTATCGTATCCATTATTTGTTGTTCATTATATAAAGGATTATGTTATATAGTCGTATTTTTCATACCATTTAGTTATTTAGAACTTTTCCTAAGTTAATTATTTATATTATTCATTCACATTATCTAAATCTTTACAACTCAACTGCATGTTACTTATTTTTACTACGTATATATATAGGTAAACATATTTACTCAGATGGTAATTATTATGTTATTATTATTCCATTATTTATAGTTGATTCTATAAAGGATCCTGATGTTTTATCTATAAAAGATTGCATTTATGGTTATCTGTATCACCCATAATTCCTGGCCAATTTGACTCCTATTCCTATAATTAATTAGCTAAATCTTTTTATATAAGATTCCGGATGTATATTTATCCGTATTATCTTGATGCTTCGCAATTATTAATTGTTTGTACTTATCTATTATATCAGATACGGTATGACTCTTATTCTTAATGTTTATTATCTTGGGGACGATGACTAGTCGTCACCGTCAACATTATCTACATCTATTATTCATCTACAGGTTTCTTATCAAGCTACATCTGTAATCTATTCATTTATTAACTACCAATTTATTTCTGTAGTAATTTCACTCACCCATCCAATAGGATTAGAGTTAGTTCTAGTGGTAAGTAAGGGAATTAGTTAGCTAGTCGGGTTGGTTGATTTATATTTAGTTAAGATAGGATGTTCTAATCTATCTTGAATACATTTTTTATGGTTGTATTTATTTCGATGCATCGCAATTAATGTAGCTCCAACAACCTTTGTAATGAGGTATCTTATATAATATATATATACTATGGATATTTATACTATTGATCAAAATTTAGTTAGTTCATCTATTGGTACTATTTATGATCTACATTACTTATATTATCATCTACATTTATCTACAACCCATATACATATTTCTTATTTAAACTATGTATATATCTGGAATCTAATCTAATTTATTATTCTACCTTTGTTTACTAATCTTTAAAGTATGTTAGTTAGAATTAGAGTAGGTAGTTCTAATCAGAAGATCTGAATAATAAGATAGAGTAAATAAGCTAGTAATCAAAATAGAAGTAGGACTATTTAAACAACCCAAAGGTGAATCAATTATTAATATGAGGTGACCTAAAATAATTATGAGATTGCTAGACCTTTTTGTTATGTAGCACGATTCGTTTTATCGGTAATTGAAAAGATCGTGGCCACCTTCTGGGGCGCGCCTGAAAAAGACAATTTACTAAAATAAATAAAGATTGGGCCTCCTTAGATTGTGGGCCTCCGGCCCGATCTGAGGTAAATAATGATAAATCAGGGTAAGCCACCGAAATTATATAAATTGCAGCTCGATATCACTTTAGTGACCACCTCGTACCTCCACAACTTCTAAATTCATCGCGACGCCGCTTCAACCTCAAATACTCAACATCTAAATCTGAGTAGCTTCGCGATCTAATCTGGTAATTTAACTTAGGTGATTAACTAACAATTTAGAGATTAATAAGTGGTGTAAGCCTTTATTTATAGGACTTATTCAACCTATCCTATCTTTTAACAGAAATGATTTATATGGAATTAACTTTAAATAATACAGCAATTAATTTAGGTGATTATATTAAACATTTGTAGTTAAACCAATTTATGAATTATTAAGGAGCCTATGGTTCTAATAGAGCAACAGCTAAATATTCAATGCACCAAGTTGATCATTCAATTAGGCGCTATCAAATTGGAATAACGCTCAGTCGCTTTTAAGACAGGGCCTCCCTTTAAGTTCTATTTAATTGCTCCTTAATAGGGACTTCTATTTATGTCAAGGTCTAATACCCGTTTACGGTTCTATCCTTATTATTATAAAATAAGTAAGAAAAATCTGTTTCAATACTACGAGTTCAATTATTTCTATCATGGAGGAGGCTTTGCCATCTAAATTTAGGCTACAGCTAATAGTTAAACCACTTTAGTTATATAGCAGTTAATTCATTAGACTGATTGGTATAATTTATTGATCTTAAAGGTCTGTTAGATAAACCATGATCCTACCATCTATTCATAGCTAAATCTTTAGTAAGTGACTATTTAAATGCACCAAATGACCTTTGTCTCATCAATCCTTTCGATAGTTTTATCAATATTCGGATTATGTAATAAACCCGCTATAAAGCCGAAAACTATTAAAATCTATAACATCGATTAATCTTCATTGCAATATCTAATTCTAACTAACCTATTGAGTTACCTTAGGTGAAGGAGTAAATATGGTTCTATTAAAGAGGGAGTGCCATTGGCGCTCCCGATATATGGTTACCCCTGGCAAGAATCTAAAGCTGATATTGGTAAACTACTATTGGTTTATGCTGCTCTCTAGACTGGTACGGATCAAATGGCTTATTATCGATAATTAAATCTAATAATAACTTGTATTAAACCCTTTCTTAGCTGGTAAGTACTTGAAGCTAATATAGCTCCCATTATCAACTTCACCCTAAAGTAGATAGAAAGATCCTAAATACTATACTAACTTCTATAGTTGTCAGATAGATCTTTCTCGGGAATCTTGGTGCTGCTGTGTACTAAATATTCTGCTATAATAGCTAAACCATTTAATCTTATGGTTTTTATTGATGAATCGAAGATCTCTGCGTTGGTTATATAAAAAGGTTGAAATGAAACTTTTCACGCAGCACATAAATTGGGCTTACAATAGCAAATACCTTTAACAACTTCTAAAGCAAACTACGGAGGATGAGCTATTTTAAGTATCGCGGTCCTCCCGCGGCCAGGGCCGCTTTCTGAGGATCGAACCGCCAAAAGAAGAAAAGGAAACAAATAAATGAAAAGTTTAAGTAATAGTTTTAAATCGGGCTAGCGCCGCCCTAACTAACTATGTTGGCCTTCAGCTTCACTACTTGTAATAATTTTTTATGTTATAACTACTCTACAAAGTGAGTCCCTCATGATTCCAGCTCCAGAGGAGCTTCTTATTCATTACGTTATGTTGACTTGTGTATTTATGAAAATTTCTCTCTAGTATTTTATCTATTTCTTAAGTATCAGCTATTACAATTATTCAATTGTTAAATCAGTTCTTTGATTGAGGTTACACAATTAATTTAGAAAGTAGAGAATCCTAGTACAACAGGTCAACTTATTATTACAATTATAAGTCTACTTGAAGACGATCTTCAAATTGAGCAAATAAAGGCGATACTGCAAATCTTAATGAGGTCTAAGCAGGATTTTGGGTTTCACCTTTACAATAATAGCTGGTAATATAAAATAACCTATTCAAACAGTTACTCCTACTAGCTGGTATTACGATAACTAGAATTTGTTAATATATCTAGGATCAGGTGCTAACAATGCAGGTGTATACTTCATCACTTTACTGATTCATAAGAGATCTACGATGGTTCTGTCATTATATTTAATTATTTACTTCACAGAGGGCCCTATTTATAAATGGAGCTGATAATCATCACTCAATTACTGTAATTATTTTGGTGTAATTTATGTTTATAGGTGAATGATCATTGAATTTCTCATGAACAATCATTTTTATAATGTCTATTTAATTAATCGAATGTGAATTCAAGTACTTCAAATCTTAGAAGATTTTTCTCAATTTTAAGCGGCGGGTGTGGCGTAGGCGAAGGCCGGCCACTCCGCGACCGGAGCCTTTACAAGGCTCCCCCGGATCCTTCAGATCCGGGCCTCAGAAGAGCTTCTGAGGCGACGTCGCGGCCGCGATTTTTCATTAAGTAGTTCCTGAGAATTACAATAATTTGGAGCAGCTCCGCTGCGGCTGTCAAATTGATTTTTTATTAATTTCAATTTAAGTTCTTCTATGCTGGGGCGGGTTCTAAATCATAATATACAATTGATCACTAATATGAACTTGGTTAATTCCGCTAGCGTGGCTGCTAGTAACTCAATCTAAAGTTCAAGAACAGCAGACTAAAATGGTATTTACCTAAAACTACATCTTTTCTCTCATTTTATAGATTCACCACATCGGAGATGTTAATACTTAGAATCAATTATAATTTATTATCAATCTCAAATTGATTCACCTGATGTTAATTAGTATTAATGATCTTGTAGTTAACTTAGAGAATAAAATATCCAAAACTTTGCGCATTGTTAACTGTTCCCTCCTATTTTGTAATTAGACTTTGTTAATTTAGAGTCTTTCATATAAATATTCCCTAGAACTTTAGATTGAATGCACTTTTATTAATCCTATAGTATTCATAGGTAAAATACATGGGCGAATTTGTGCTACAGCAAAGATTCCAATCGACGGTAATAATTAATTATAATTTTACTCGTAATATTTCTACAATGATCGATTAAGTCGATTACATAAGACTGGTACTTAATTATGGTACCTCACAGATCCGATTACTGGTATTAAGGAACTGCAATTGATTTATTTTAGCTTATTAGTTGTAGCTAAATTGACAAATGAGATAGTTTGATATATGGAAACTGTCTTATAATGGTTGGATAAAAATAGGTAATCTGATAAAAACATTTTAATATTAGTTCCAATAGTATGGGTGATCTAATCATATTTTAATTTAAGTTATTAATAACAATCTCAAGAGTCATTGGTACTCCAACTTAGTGAATTTTATCCAATCGAAACTAAATATAAGCTTCTTATAGTTTGTTATTGTTTTATATAAATTAAATAATCCTAATATTGAAACTCTCAAATTAAGATTGAATTCATCTTTTGTTGTTTTTACTGAGATTAAATCTAATTATTTCTCATTTCTCCTAGATTTGTTGCTGCAAATAATTATTTGTTAATTAGTAATTACGTATTTATGAGGTTCCGGCGCCCATAAGATATTAGTTACCACCACAATAAAGCATCAAACCCTAGATTACCAGAATAGAGTTGTATGAGTATTCTTTAGATAAAACCAGCATATGTGTAATTACCCGAAAGGGCGTAAACGGTGGTCTAATAAGGTATCGGTTGTTAGTTCATCACTTTGTAAGTCTGCTATTATATACTATTCCTAGTTATATTCCCCTGAGTTTAGTTTATCGATTATATCTTTATAAGAAGCAATCGGAAATTGCTCAATTACCTTTAATCTATAAGTAAGCCTATGTATCATATTGACCCCTGATAAGTGAACGATCGTATATTGCTTACAACAATGGAGATTATCTAATATATTAAGCTGCTACATTTTATTTTATGCTTGGCTCACCAGTTCGAGTTATCTATACAGGTAAATGATCAACAACATATTCACCCACCTTGGTTGTATCTATCAGATTTTAGGTTTATCCTAAAAATTCTGATGGTTTATTAAGTATTTATTCTACATGATTTCTAGTTATTCTGCATCAGACTTGGAATTAGATGGTGGTACTACATCGATTAACTTCTCCTTCAAACAAGTTTATATAACCTCTATTACTACATTAAGTTCTTCATCAACAAAGTTGATTCATCAATCATTACGATGTACCACCATTAATAACTAATTTATCGATCTTCAGATAATCCTATAACCTTTGACATAATATCACAAATTCTAGTTCTCATCAGCCGGTGTCTTAGTACGGTTTATTACCACCTGGTCTGGCTAATTACGTATCGCCTCACTCAGCAAGCTCTTTCGGCTCACTCTTATGGGCCCGCCCTAGACCAGGTGCTCATTTATTAGAGATCGGTTTGGAGCGACTCCTAGCGTCTGTCTTTTTCTCCTCATTTGGGCATGTCAATAATAGTATACTAATTATTAAATCGACCCGAACATGCTGCGGCCCGGCCTTCCCCTATTTATTAGACTTGTTGATCGATCTATTATCTCTTCCTTCTTATTGAGTTGATCTATTATCTCTTCCTTCTTATTTAGTTATCCCATCCCCTATATTTACCATCTAATCATATAATATGATACCCCAAATAGACAAATGGTGTAAGACTAGTCAATGGGAGTTAAGAAACAATAGAAAGCGGCGGCGCTCTAATAAGAGGTGATGACCTGGATCAAGGCGGGCCCATAAGAGTGAGGGTCGGTATAGCAAGACCCGAAACGTAAATAGCTTGATCCAGGTAATACCCCAGAATATAATTTTGATCTTGCTGTGGCGTTGCCTAGGTCGCTCAGCGGAGCTCCGGTTGCTCTTAATGAGCCACAGAGAACCAAGGCCTTGGGTCAACGGTTTTGGAGATTAATTCGGTAAAGTCTAGAGTAAAATATATGCAACATAGTAGTCCCATATCAATTAAGCTATTCTGGGAATGCTGAAAATATAAATCGTAGAAGTTAAGGGCGAAGCCGGGACTGGAACCTTGAAACTGATTGAATAGGGTTAAATGAGCAATCTTGGACCTGAATGTTGAATAATGTAAAGCCACATAAATCTTTTATATATTTTTATAAGATGCTAGATAAATTAAATAAAGATCAAATAAAAATAGAACAATCGAAGAATAACATTTGAAGAATGCTTAGAACCATTATTAAGCTAATATAAATTATCTATCTTAACGAAATAACTAAATTAGAGCTAGTTGTTTTTATCTATAGGGTGTTGAATATCCGTTGAAGTTTTTGAGAACTTGAAAATCATCGACCACGTCGATCGAATTAAAAAGTTTTACCCACCATCCTGTAAATCAATCAATTTTACCGATTTCTTTAATTCAGTTTAGGTTTGACTACATTTTAGGCTCTTTTATGACATACGGTAATTGATTTATAAATAGTACTAATAGGCCATTGGCTTTAATTATGCCAGTAATGGATATATTTATGATTTTTAAGCAATCGAATGATTGCTGCTAATTTAATTCGTTTTAATTTATAGTAGGAAGATCGATTAGGTCGATTAAATATATCGATATGCCTTTCCTCTTTATAGACATGTTATACTAATTAGCTTGTTAACATTTGTATTTTTGTAATATATAGACTTTTTAGAGTTGGTTAGGTTTTATAATCAAGGCAAAATACTAATAAACTTATAAAGGGTTCATAAGAGATCGCGTCGCGTCAGCTCGCGCCTAGCGACGCCGCTTAAGATGAATTTGTTAGAGTCATAAAGAATTAGCTGTAGCATTTAAATAGTTCTGATTAATTAAATAGTAATAGTACTGGTATTTGCAGCATTATAAATAGCCCCTAATCTAAATTTGATAATAGTAGAAGCGATCTTTGATCGCTGACTCATTTAATTAGGATTCATTAGAACTTTTGAGATCTGCGTTATTTGATAAATTTTCGCTAGATACAACTCTTCATAAACGTTCTAAGGGACATCGCATTTATATTAGGGCTAAATCTGTTACTCAATTTTGAACTTAGGTAGAACCTTTTATTATTGATCACTTTAAATAGGTTTTAAGAGGACGTTACGGCAGTAGATAATGTTTGTAGTAAGATCGATCGAAGATCGACTAAGTCGAATCTATGATTCGATATCTGCTTGCATAAAATTACAAAATAAGCATAGAACCACCAACCTATGGTTGTTGTTATTGCTTCAGAGACTGTCAAAAAAAGCTCTATAGGGATCACCAAATCGTTGCTTATCACGCTGTCAATTTGGCTATTTGACGTAAATCTAACTCATTTAAGGATAGGTGAGCAATCTCGGAGCGGCATCCGCCGCGGATTGCTTTTTATAGTTGGAAGCTGGTACAGCGTCCTCCTTATCACCTACTCTCATTGGTAAAATGATATCGTGACTATGTTGCTAAATTAATCTAGATTCAGTTAAGTATATTTCTGTATTGCACTATTTTGGTTTCACATTTTTGTATTACAGCCATCATGACGTAGACATATAGTGTAAAGGTTTATATACCTAATGCAAATACAATGACTAGGTTAAGAATTATAAGAGGTGATTGTTAATTTAAGAATCTCCTACACTTAGTTACACTCGGCCGTTTAGAGTAAATTAAAGTCAAGCTTCAGATGCTCATACTAACTTTTTTTAGACAAACGTAATTTGTGAAATCTAATTGATCTAGTCGCGGGGCGAGCTACGCGGATCGATCCATTTTATTCAGTTGCTACACTACTTCTTTCCCCATTAACTTTGATGATATACCGCCTTTACTGAAGGATTAGAACAACGATCAAAGGTCGTTTACATTTGCTCTAACTAAATATAACCAAAAGTCACACTCGTTCGAGTGGTTCGGTGTACCCAAACACCAGTCCCAATCGCTCAGCTGACCAAGTTAAAAAGTAGATCGATCTTAGGATCGAGTATATAAGATAAACCGACTTCTTTGATTTTCCTCTATCAATATCTAGGTTAGCATTAGCTTATTGAAGAATAACGACGTTTGTGGAACCATGATAAGTCAATCGACCGATTTGACAGCTTCGCGATTATTGTATTGAATTATTACACTGTATATATCATGAGCGGCTTCGCGATTGAATTGGATAATTGCTAAAAATAATAGATAAGTATGCTTCTAAAAATTATTCAAATTATCTATGCGCCATATTACGAACTAGGAGCTCCATTCTGAAGCGGAGCGGAAAATTATGGTCTTTGGAGCGACCGGCCCCCCATCGAAGATGGGGGGGCCGCCGGTGCTTCAAGCACCGGGCCTCAGAAGAGCTTCTGAGGCGAC
>JADGIZ010000677.1:0-10158 GCA_027604665.1 Polyrhizophydium stewartii
GCTGCTGCCGCCGCTGCGGCCCCGATCGCCCCGCTCCCATCGCCTCGGGCCTCCCCGCCGCCCGGCCGCACGTTTGCATCGCAGAGGCGCTGACCGCCGCCGGCTCCGCCTCCGCCCGGCCCAGCCTGCGCAAGCTCGACGATCCAGAGTCCAAGTACGATGCCCTGATCCTCGCCTACGCCGGCGTCCACCGCCTCGGCTGGACAGACAGGATCTCCGAGGTCATCTCGTCCGACATCGTGCTCTACGCCGTCGGCCAAGGCGCCCTCGCCATCGAGTGCCGCGCCGACGACGCAGACACCCTCGACATCCTGCGGCCCCTCAGCCACCCAGAGACGCTCGTCATGTGCACCGCTGAGCGGTCCTTCATGCGCGCGCTCGAGGGCGGCTGCAGCGTCCCGCTGGGCGTCTCCACCCGCATCTCGTCCGCCGCCGGCGCAGACACGCTGCATCTCGTCGGCTGCGTCACCCGCCTCGACGGCTCAGAGCAGATCCGCGAGGGCGCCTCGATGCCGCTCGCCGGCTTCGACGCGTCCGACGCCGAGGCCTCGCTCGAGCGCCGGGTCGCCTCGGCCGACTCGCTCGGCAAGTCGCTCGCCCGCGTCCTGCTCGACAAGGGCGCCAGGAGCATCCTCGACGAGATCCGCAAGCCCGCCACCGCCTGAGCCCGCCGTCCCCTGCCCTCAGCGGCGCTCGACAACCGCCCGCTCGCGCGAAATGAAAGTGCGCGCTGCGATCTTCATGTCCGCGAACCTCAAGCGCGCCGCCTCTGGCGCGGCCGGCAGCGACGACGACGGCGGCCGCCACCGCCCGGCCGCCGCTGGCGCTGGCGCGGCGCACGCAGACAGCACAAAGCCAAAGAAGAAGCTGCGGATAGGCGGCGTGACCGTCTTTGGCGGCTTCGGCGACGGCGACGGCGACAACGGCCACGACTCGTTCTCGTCCGCCTCGCATGGCGCACACCGGCCACTTGGGCATGGGTCGAGCGCCGCAGGCGCGGCGAACGCTGCCGGAGCCCACTCGCACAGACACGGCCCCCTTGCTCCCGCGCGGCACGGGTCCTCTGGCCCAAGCGTCGCAAAGCGGCCCAGGGTGCCCAACGACGACGACGACGAGGACGACTTTGACTTTGACGGCAAGGCTGCCCGCAGGGCCGCTGCCAGCTCGCGCGCCGGCATGGCAAGGCAGAGGCTGCCAAGAACCGCCGGCAACGACGATGACGACGACGATGACGACGACGATGACGACCTTGACGACGAGGATCTCGAGGCCGGTGCGTCTGGTGCTGGCGAATGCTGGTCGGTGACGTCGCTGACCACGAAGCGCTCGCACAGCAAAGAAGCGCCGCGGCGCCGTCAAGGCCGAGGGATACGGCAGCGACGAAGAGGCCAAAGACTCGGACGACGACGGAGACGACGACGGCGCACGCGAGGCGCCGGGCTCGTCTGCGCGTCTGAGCCGACGCGAGGACGAGTTCGACGAGGAGGATGCCGCCGAGGCCCGCCGCATTCGCACGGCCGAGCGCCAGCGACGGCGCTCCGAAAACGACCCGTTCGACGACGAAGACGAAGATGACGACGACCCGCGATCCCGCTCGCGCAGGCGCGCGGGCCAGGATGATGATGATGACGACGACGAAGACGACGATATGTTTGGCGACAACTTTCCAGGCACATCTCGGCGTCGCGACCGCGCCGACGCCCAAGAGCGGCGACCAGACTTTGACGACATCGACGACGAGCATGGGCAGGTCAAGATCGAGCCGTTCAATATGGACCGCGAGCTCGAGGAGGGGTGAGATCTCGCCTGGCTGTCGCGCCTCTATGTCGCTTGCTCACAACCTGCTGCAGCAAGTTTGACGAGAGTGGCCACTATGTGCGCAAGAAGGACGACATGGCGATCCACGACTCGTGGCTGCAGGGCATTTCCAAGACGGACATCCAGCGGGTTCGTCCGCTCTCTGTGCGCGCGGCTCAAGCCGACAGACGGCTAACTCTGCAATCACTTCTCCGCCTAACAGGCGCGGCAGGCGAGGGCCGCCCAGGTCGAGCGCGAGCGTGAGATCGAGGCCAACGACACCCTCTCAAATGATCCCCACGTGCTGTGGTACGAGTCGCTTAGCTTGATCAAGCCACGGGAAACACTGATCAAGGTTGGTGTTGGTCTGGCGCGAGCGTAAATAATGTGCGCGCCGCTGACCGATGTTCCCGTTGAATGGCATAGGCCATCCAGCGGCTTGGTGCGCTAGTGAGACCCAAACAAGCGCGAAAAGGGACAATGGACAGCAGAGGCGGCATGGCGCACGAGCCAAGCGCCGAGGCGCTCACAAAAAGCAAAAAGGAACTCGAGACACTGACCAGCATCGGCAGCAAGCTTTTTGAGCACGACCAGACCGCATACGAAAAAACGTACGAGCAGATTGTGCGTCTCCTTCGCATCAAAAACTTGATCGGTGAGGCAAACCACCTTTGCAATGCTGCACACCACACTTCTCCGCGCCGCTTTCGCCTGACCGTGTCCTCTACCAGACGACGATTGGGTTCCCGGCACGCCGCTGCCGCCCCTGCACGGCTCGTCGCCCGCAGCGCAGCAGATGTTTGAGTACAAGTGGGGCCCCGACTCGGATCAGACTTTTGGCCCCTTCACAGTCGAGCAGATGCGCGCGTGGGCGCAAGGCGGGTTTCTTGCCCAGGGCAACGCATGGGTCCGTGCTGTCGGCGAGCAGGACTTCCGCCCGGCGGCAGAGCGCCAGCTTGCGTAGCTCGGCCGCTGTCACCACCAACGCTGGCCAACAAAAGCTTCCGATCATTGCTTCCGATCTTGCCTCCACATGCCCGCGCGTCCAGAGCCTGGGCAGATTCTCAGCATCGCGTCAGCGGATATCGCCGCGCAGGCGGGACCGGCATCCGACACGCCGATTGCATCTGCTGCTGCGTCGACGTCATCTCCGCACCCGCCGTCTGTTCACGCGGCCGCGGGAGCGCCGCGCAGGAGCATCCTTGGTGTTCTGGTGGGAAGAGGCAAGACTCCCCATGTCCAGTCGCACGAGCATCAGGATCACCAACAATCGCTGCATGCGCCGCCAAACCATCATGGATCGCGCCCACGCACTGCCGGCAGTGAGTCGCCCCGCCAAAGGATACTCATAGTCGGGCCAGATGCAGGCGGTTCCCGCCGGCACGGGGCCGCGCAAAGTCAGGCACTGAAGAGCGGTGAATGCTGATGCATGGCTCCTTGCGACCAGGCGACGTGAGGGATCAGACGGCTGCATCGAGCAGCATCGAGACCGGCGGGCTTCTTTTAATCGGCCCGAGGACGAGCGCCAGGACGCGCGACGCTTGTGCTCACCCGAGCCAACCCGCAGGCGGAAGTGCAGGCACCGACCAGTCTGGGTTTCTGGACTCGCAGCGCAATCATCCGGCGGCCGCCGCTGGACCAGCGGGGTCATCCGGCACGCCGCCGCCAAAGACAGCAAGATTGTCATCGGACTCACAGTCGCTTGCTCCCTCACATCCTCTTGGCATCATCAGCCACACCACAACAGCGGCCGCAGGGGCATCGGCCTCGGCTCGCTCGGCTCATGCTCAATCGCCGGTGCCGCCGGCCAGGAGACTGAGCCACAGTTCCGTTGCGGCATCATGTGCATCCGCAGGATTGGGACCCTCGCTCATGATTGCCGGGTCAGGGCGTTCCACACAACCGGCCAGCGCGCAGGCCGCTGCGGCTGGATCCGTCTTGCGGCGCGACCATTCAGCCTCCGCCCCGCGCGATGCAGGGCCTCATATCCGGAAGGCCTTCGTGCCGCCTCCCGTGTCGCCACCATCGGCCGCTGCAGCCGCCACACACAGCCCGCGGTGTTCGTCGCCGACATCGCCATACGAAGACAAATGCGACGGTGGCAAGATGCATATGGGGGTTGTTGCTGGCCGTGCAGTTTCTGGCCAGCCCAATCTCTCACGACCGGCGCCTTTGCAGCCAGAGTCCAGAAACTGCCGGCTCCCGTCGGATGGGGATGAAAAGCACGTGCCATTCGCTGGCAGCCTTCAACCGCAAACGGGCGAAACGCTGATGCATGCGAGTGCAGAACACGACAGCATGACTCGGTGCTGCGCCGACAAAGGTCTGGCAATGGCTCTTATCCGTTGCCCACACATGTTGCGCAGCGATGCCAGCCGCCGCCGTCAATGCCAGGGCAACACCATCCAGCTGCAGGCCCGAGTCGGTCGAAATCAGAAACGGCGGCGCCAGCGACGGCGACATCGACAGCCTTATCGACGCGCGAGCCCTTGCCGCCTGTTGCGCCGACATCACCTATGACCCAGGAAGGAGGCAACAGGCGGGTGCGTTCCCTCGGACGCAACAAGTGTCTGGTGCAATGTCCAAGGCGGCTGACAAACATGCACACTGCGCAGCGCCGGATCGACCGCTCGTGGCAATCGTATAGCGCGGCCAAGGCGTCTGGAACAGCGGGAAGTCACTCACGCGATTCAACGCCAAAGCAAGAAAGCACCATCGATGTTGCGAGCACAGAGGCCCAGCATCAAGGATCTGCAAACGTCGCCGACCAGACTGCCCAGCTCATCTCGCCTTCGAGGAGCGTCTCCTTTGACAAGGACTCACCTCCGCCGAGTGAGCTGCTGCCTGGTTGCATCAAGGCATTGCGGGTGTTTCGGCTATCCTGACCGTGCACCTGCAGATCATAGACCTCGCAAGTCGAAATCAACTGATACAGACATCTCGCTCATGCAGATGGCCCGGACATCGGACGGTGCGCTGGCCGTCGCGTCGTCTTCCGAGTTCAACGGCGGCACAGAGTCCATGGGCTCGAGTCAGTCCCTCTCGAAAAGCCTTGAGCGCACCCAGCAAGCCACGTCCGGCTTGCACGGCGCCGAGACACGCACGCAGGCGCAAATCCAGGCACCAGCGCAGATATTCTCGTCCGCCGCAGGCCAAGCGCTGACCAGCAGGGTCTCGTACATGGGCCGGGCTGCCAAGCTGTGCGACAAGGAATACAATCCGCTCCAGCGATCGTTTTCGGCGGACGCGCCTGGATCTCCGTCGTTTGGGCGCCGACAGCACTCGCGCAGAGACGTTGCCGCACTGTCGGCCGGCAACTCATCCGAGCTGCTCGTGCACAAGCCGCACCAACTCCAAGCCGCTCGTCCCAACATATCTACGACGCACGATCACCTCTCAGCCGCACTGGCTTCAAGACCACAGTATCTAACGGCTCCTTACGGTGCGCAGGCCGACTCGGATGCGCTTTGCAAGACCCCCGTGCGATCACGGGTGCGCATGCCCAGGATCCAGCAGGTGTTCAGCGCTGGCTCAGAAGCTTCGTCAGAGACACAGCAGCCGCCTTCTGTTGGTTCGTTCTCTCACGCGCATCCAGCGTCTCTCGCTCAGACGGGTGTGCAGCAGCAGCAGCAGCAGCAGCAGCAGCAGCAGCAGCAGCATCGGGCAATGCCTGCAGGGGATATGACATCGCCGCCGCACCCCGATTCACGCTCTCGACGTCACACCATTGCGCGCGACCTGCTGCTCAGCGCACATCCGACCCGGCAGGTGCCCGACAGCGAGCACTCGAGCCCGGCGCAGACGGCCGCGCGCGGGAACCTGCCGCTCGTGAACAGCCCGATCGGCAACGCGAGTCCGCGCGAGATGGCCAGCCCGGCTGCCCTGCGGCGCCAGCATGCGGCGTCCAGCAGCGACACCCTGCCTGCTTTGCGCTGGAAGGAGACGATCAGCAAGACGCTGCAGCCCAGCGGCCTGCCCCTGTCGCTGGCGATGGTTGTTGCCGAGGCGCTCTCTGCCCGGGAGATGCAGCATGCGCGCGTGCGTGCGGGCTCGGCCGTGAAGCAAGGGGGCCACAAGCCGGCGGTGCTCGCGGCGGAATGCACCACGCCGTCGAGTGTCTCGCTTGTGGCCGGCGCCAGCGCTTCGCATGCGCAGCCGCCTCCCTGCGCGCACAACAAATGGAGGCAGGTGTTCCGGGCGTTTACGTTTGCAAGGCAGTGCGCCAAGATCATGTCGTGCCGGTCGTGGCCCGAGATGCACATGACTGTGCGCGAGAACGCGAGTCAGGCATCGGACGTGTTCAAGTCCATGATATCCAGGTATGCGGGCGGAGACGACCGCAAGATTGCCGAAAAGGTGCGTCGTTGTCGACTTGGCGCCTTGCACGTGCTTTTAGATTGGCTGTCGTTTGTATGGCTGGCTGGCGCTCACGCGTTGTGTTGCTGCCTGGGCTGCAGATTGTCGAGCTTTTGCGATGCGAGCGCACGGATGAGAATGTTGCGCATCTCGAGAAGCTCATTAGCATGAACAACCAAAAGTTCCGCAGCTTTACGTACAACCAGCGGCTCAAGTTCTGCCGCGTGATGCGGGTGCGACCATGCGCGTGCACGTGTTGCCGCCCAGGATACCTTCAGCTGACGGTCGCGGGGGTGCTCTTGATCAAGTTCGAGGAGCATTCCGAGCGGCGCATTGTCATCAAGGAGGGCCACGTTTCTCATGCGTTCTACTTTATTCTCTCGGGGCAGGTGATTGTTTTCAAGATCAAAAATGGGCAGTGGATTCAAGTGAGCCGATGCTGCTCTTGTGCCCCGCCGCTGCCTCGCAATTGAGGTCGCTAACCAGCGCGCGGGCTGTCCAGCTCAACGTGATGAACAAGGGCGAGAGCTTTGGCGACCGCACGATGCACGTGCTGAACGACAAGCGCACGGCGTGGATCGCGACAATGTGTCGGTGCCAGTTTCTGATTGTCGACAAGAGCGACTTTTACGCCATCACGCAAGTCAAGGACGAGACGCACACGGTCAACATGGTGACCAAGCTGATGTCGCTCGATCACTTTTCGAATGCGCCCGGCGGGTTTCTCGAGCGCATTGCGCCGAGCTGCGAGATTGTGCACTACGAGCCGAATTCGACCGTGGTCCCCGAAGGCTCGATGCCGCACCAGCTTTTCTGGATCCTCAAGGGGACGTGTCGGCGCGTGCGGGTCGTGCCGTTCTGCAAGCGCGACGAAGGGTCCAAGGCAGGTGCCGAGGACGTGCAAGACCAGCTGCAGGCGTGGGATCCCGACACCCCGCTGCCGGCGGGGGCCAAGCGGGTTAGTCTGCTCCTGACCGTCGGCGACCTTGGACCGGGCGACTTTTTCCCACCCCTGCCGTGGACCGAGACGTTGCCGCCGATGCTGCCTCTCAACAAGGATGCGTACGAGAGGGTCATCTCGTCGGACAATGCGGCGGCCAAGTGGAACATCAGCAACGAGTCGGTGGTGACGACGAGCACCGTCGAAGCCATTGTCGTGCTGCGGACCGACTATGTGCGAATCGCCCCCGAGACGACCGTGCTCGAGAGCATCGTCAAGGGCCTCGGCAGCCCGACGCTGAACGAGCTGCAGACGTCATATATCGGCAAGCAGCAGTGGAGCAAGTTTAAGAAGCGTACGATGCGCGAGCTGGCCGTGCGGAGGCCGAAATGAAGCGGCGCCGTGTGTGCGTGTTGTCGCGGCGCCGTCTTTGTTCGGATCTTGCCCGGAGTGCCGCCGAGCGCCGAGCCACCCCTGCTCACCGTGATTTTGGAAGCACATACAACTGGAGCATGTCGAGCGGCTACACCAAGCACCGCAAGTCCCTGAGACCGCCTCTGGTGGACGAAAGCGCGCACGGCAGCCGGCGGGTGTCGCATTTCGTTGGGTCGATGCGCGGCAAGGACCTTGGAACGCAGTTGCGCGAGGCCGTCGAGCTGGCTGGCAACACCGAGCGCAGACGCATCTGCTGGAACATTGCGGCCAAGATTCTCGAGCTGGTAATGGCACCACGCGCCGCCTGCTGCGCCGTGCTGCCCACGGACCGCTGTGCGGCAGAGGCAACACCGCGCCGCGGTGAGGAGCAGCGTTGCTGTCCGTGCGACCTGCTGACGAGCGACAACAAACTTGGACGCATGTGTTGCTCTCGCGCTTCACAACTCCGCGCGTCGTGAAATCGCACATCTCCGCCCTCCAGACGAGCGGCATCTGCGTGCTGGTCATCTCGCCGTCGTACATGATGCTCGCGCGCGTCGTGGTTTCCATCCACATTTTCGCCATCGTCGCTTGCATTGCCGTGTTTGCCTCGCACAAGACAATGTGGATCCAGAACAATATCGCCAAAGTCGATCTCGCGGTGCGCATCGCGAGGCGCATGGGGGACCATAGCACCACCATCTCTCCTCGCTAACGAGCGTGCGCGTGCTCTGGCACTGGCGCTAGATCTTCCTCTGTGTTGGGGTGTTGTGTGCGGCGATTGTCGTCGTGTATGCGCTCACGGGATCTTACTATTACACAATCAACATTAACTGCAACGCCGATTGCAACGACGTGCCCGGAGTCACGTCATCGACGGTCTGCGTGCAGTCCAGTGCGTGTTTGCTTTCTGCGGGGGGGGCTTACGACCGCGAGGAGGCTCGCTGACGCTGCGCGCCGCAACAGACGACGCGAGCGGTGCCGCCCAATGCAGTGCTGACAAGTTCCGCACCTACAAGCAGCAGCTGCTCGACTACGACACGAGCTCGTGGGTGCTCGTGGCACATCTGGTCATGCAGGTGCGGCTTGTACCGGCAAGAGCGGCGGTGCGATAAGGGCCGGGCTGACGACGGGGTGCCGCTTGCAGATCCCCAGCGGGCACATGTGCACGACGCGGGTTGCGGAGCATCTCAAAGCCGAGCGGCTGTTTCCAAGCCGCTCACCATGAAGGCGGGGCCGCAGTAGCGGCGGCAATGGCAGCAGCAGCGGCAATGGCAGCGGCGGCGGCGGCGGCGGTGTGGGGCGGATTTATTTCGTCAAAGTGCGTGTAAAGGTGCGAAAGGCCTCTGGGCAGCGGTCGCTGCGCCGCTCGGGCCGAATTTGGAGATCTCAAGCGGTCAGGCGTCGGCGGCCCACTCGTTTTCCCTGTCGACACAACAGGCGGGCCCATCGCCAGTCAGCCATGCGCCGCGAATGCGCTCAGGCGGGCGCGGACATGTGCGGGCGGCGGCCCACCGTCTGATCTGCTCCTCCTCCTCTGGCGTGAAGTCGTTTTCGATGTTGAAGAGGGTGCGGATCTCCTCGGGCGACTGCTCGGCGGAGACGGCGAGCGCGGGAGGTCGGGGTCGGCGGCCGCGGAATAGGTGGGGAGGCCGGCGCAGAGAGGCCGAGGCAGGACGGGAAGACGCCGACCGGGTCGAGGCGGCCCGGGAGGTGGGCGTTTGGGGGGGGGGGTCAGCGGCGCGCCGAGCCGAGCGGAGCGACGACAGCACAACACCGCGGGCGGCGACGGCGGCGCAAGAACGCACCTTGCCCTTGATCATGTTGGCGACGGTCTTGCAGCCGAGGTCGAGCAGCGGGCGGATATCCATGTAGTTGGCGGCCAGGATGATCTCAAAGAGCTCGTCGGTGTCGACCTTGATGAACTGGGCGTCCCACTCCTCGATGTCGTCGGCGCGGCGGCGGCCCGACTCGAACTCGTCCTTGTCCTCTGACGGCGGAGGCGTCGGGTCGTCCTTGTGGTGCGTGCAGTACTCGATAACCTGCCGAGGCCGGCGACGGCGCAGGCGCAGGCGCAGGCGCAGGCAGCGGGGCGGCGGCGCGCAGCGGCCGGCGGCGCAAGAGCGTCAGCGGTTGCGGGCAGCCGGCCGGCCTTCGCACAGCCAGGGGGCGACGTGTCGTCAAGCCGCACCTTCCGCAGAATGCGGCCCGTGACGTTGGGCAGCGGGATGGCCGTGTCGGGCGAGTCACCGACGTCCTCGAGCATGTTCTTGAGCAGCATCGAGCGCTCGGCGATCTCCTTGTCGACCTTGAACTGCTGGGCGTCCTGGCTCGCGAGCGTTATCTGCGCTGACATTGGCGGTCGGGGCGGGCGAAGTTGTGCTGGGGAAAGCCTGAAGCGGGCTCTTTGGCGGTCCTTTGACCTTCATTGGAGCGATATGCTGCGTGTGCCGAGAAGCAGGAAACGGGCTTTGGGGTCGCAGGCCGCAAGAACTGGCCACGCCGCACTCGAGAAGAGCATTGGCTGTCGGCTGTCGGCTACTCTCATCCCTGAGCAGCCGCGTGCCGCGCACAGTGGTATTGCCAGAGCTGAGCCTGGTAAAGTGTGTACGCAGCACCAAGGAAGTCAGCGAGCCTCGCCGCCAGCGGTC
>JADGIZ010000678.1:0-10151 GCA_027604665.1 Polyrhizophydium stewartii
GCCCTTGCCCCCCCGCCCCGCCGAGCAGGTCATGATGGAGCTCGCCGAGCGAAAGAACTCGATTCCGCTGCCGCTGGTCCCGGACAAGTTTGGCATGCGCCTGCCGCCCGAGCGCAACACCCTCATCAAGCAGAACTTCCAGATCGTCCCCAAGGTTGGCGCCGCTGCAGAGCCGACCCTGCCGCCAGCAGCAGCAGCAGCTGCCTCGTGCGGGTTGGTGCTGACGATGCGTGCCGCAGCTCCACCCGACCAAGCGGCCCGCGACGGCGCCCATGAGCCAGTATGCGTCGCCGCTCATCAAGCGCCAGCAGCTCGGCAGTTTCGACCCCGCGCAGCCCGTGGCCATGCAGCCCGGGTTCGGCATGCCCGCGGGGATGCCCGTGCCGATGCAGATGCCCGCCACGGGCATACCGCAGCTCGGACAGCAGGCGCAGCTTGGCGATCTGGCGCCTGGCGGCGGCGCGGCGGCGGGCGCCATGGGCCAGATGAATCCCATGGCGCAGATGGCGCAGATGGCGCAGATGGGGCCCATGGGCGATAACTCGGCGCTCATGACCTTTGGCGCACCCGTGCCTTCGGCCATGCCCGCTGGCGCCGGCGCGCAGCAGTTTGGCATGGCCGGCATGGGCATGGGCGGCATGGGTGCGGGCATGGGCATGAACATGGGCATGGGCATGGGCATGCAGCCTGCGCTGGGAGCAGGCGTGCAGCACCAGACTGCGGTGACCAGCATGGGTCTGGCGATGCCGGAGGTTGGCGCGCCTGCGCAGCCAAAGGAGGACGACGACTACGATATGGATGGTGCGTCTCTGATTGCTGGATGCTTGGCACATGCCGTGCGCTGACTGATCCGACGCCGGAGCAGAGTGAATCCGCGGTGCGACCAACCGCCCATCGCCGAGTCGGCTTCATGCACCCATCGCTTGCACAGAATCGATTGTTGCTGGATGCGCTCGCACACGCATGCACAAGCACGCACAGATGCATGCTCTACCAATGCGAGAGATCTCTGTACGCGTCGACAACCGACTGCACCGTCTCGAACGCTTCGCCAAACATGTCGTCCGTGTGCTCGCGGGCATAGCGCTCGTACCAGTGCACATACGCGCGTTGCTTGAACTTGCGCTCGGCGCCTGCCAGGATGCGCTCGACGATGGGCAGGACGTCGTCCGAGTTGTAGCACAGATCCAGAGACCGCCGCTTGCTGTGGATGTCCAGGCCTGCGATCGCGCGCGGCTGGCGTCAGCTGCAACCGGCGATGATGGCATCATCGGGCTGGTTCGCCCGAGAGGGGCGGCCCGCACCGTAGAGATACGACAGCCGCACGTCCGTTGTGCAGTCGGGCAGCGTGGGTCCCATGCGCTCGGCCCACTTGGCGCGGATCGCTGGCCACCGGGACCAGAACTCTGGGCCCTGCACGCCGCGAATATTGAGCCGCGCGCCGATACAGCTGGACACATCTCGCGGGTCAGACACTCAGGTGGCAGTCACCAGATGGCCAGACCATTGTCATCCCAAGAGGAAAGGAACGCACCAGCGCTTCTTGCCTTGCGCCAGCGCAGGCAAGTTGCGGTTCAGCAGCGTGTGCAGATCGTCCCAGCTGTCGAACTCGTGTGTCGGGCGAGCGACCTTGCGCAGCGGCTTGCTGGTGTCGATCTCGCTGCCTTGCTGCTTCGGCTGGTCCGGGCTGGGCGACAGCGACGATGACGACGCGAACATGGCCAGCTTGGTCGACGGCATCGGCGTGACGTTCGTGACCAGATCCCAGCCCGAGAAGGCGGTTGTGCGATCGGCGAGCTTGATGTCCAGTGCCTGCGAGCGGGGTGCGCCTGCGAGTCCGCCTGCAGCGTTGGATCCATGCTGGCTGGAAGTCGCGGACACCTCCGAAAGCGGCAGCACGATGCCTGCGATGGATTGGGCGACCAGCTGGTTGATCTGGTCCATGCTGATGCGGGTCGATCCGGAGCCTGCGCCGCCAGAGTCAGCATGCAACTCGCCGCTTCGACGATGTGTATGTGTGCCCAGCGGCTGCGCCAAAGGTGGCCAACGCACTCGAGCCAACGCCCAGATGCCGCGCGGCGTTGCGCAGAGCGAGGTCGTTTGGAAAGACGCCGACGAGATCGGCGCAGTTCTGGAGCGACGCCAGCGTGAGCAGGCCGTTGTAGTCCTGCAGCGCCGTCTCGCCCGAGTCGAAAGGCGCAAAGGAGAGCGACATGATCAGCTGCTTGGGGTACTCTGTGCGCAGCTCCTGGGCGAGTCTGAGCAGGTCGTCGGCGCAAGGATGTGAGCTGCACCAAGTCGAACGCAAGGATCTGCTTTGAGGCGCAGCGCACCGCGAGCCAAGCCCAGAGCCGGTCCCGCCGGCCAGGCTGTGCAGCAGCATGCAGCCCTCGTATCTGAACGACGCCTCTGCCAGGCGGCGGAACGCCTCGAGCACCTCGTCGAGGCGACTGTCGTCGAGGTATCCGTGCGACCAGTTGTTGCCGCGGCCGGACGTGCCGAGGTCGAGGTACTTGGTGGCAAACATGCCTGCGTCGGCGCGTTGGTGCCGGCGCCATGTCTGCAGACCCTCGCGGGTGTCAGCAGGCGGCTGAGGCGGCTCAGGTGCGTCGGCGGCCGCGAGCACCTTGCGCTCTGTGTCGACGACGAGCTGCTGCCACAGCGACAGCGGGTAGAGTGCATGGGCGGGCGAGGCAGCGCGGCTCCTGTGCAGGCGGGCGGGGCCGTCAGCGGCAGGCGCCCCATGCGGGCTGCGGGCCGCCGGGCGGCACGCACTCCTCGGCGAGCACGCCAAAGAGCGCCTGGCCGACCTGCACGCCGCACTGGCCGACTTGCAGCGAAATCATGCAAGGCGACGTCCGGCAGACTGGACGCACCTTTGCCCCACGATGGACAGCGCGGACGGCGACGTGGCCGCGGCGCTCGCGGCGGCGCAGCCGCTGCTTGCGGACTTGAACCTGCTCGGCCTGCACCCCGAGTGGGCCACGCAGTGCATGGCCTACGTGCGCGAGAGTGCGGCGCACCTGCCCGTCGGCCAGCTCGCGCCGCTGTTCCTCGAGCAGGTGCTGTTCTCGGACCTCGCCGACATGGCCGTGCACCCGTCGCCGTCGAGCCTGCCACCGGGGATCGCCGCCGCCCATAACGCAGTGCTGGCGCCGGCCCAGGACGGCCGTCCCGCTGCGGGCACGCCGCAGCATCGCGCGCGGCCCGGCGTGCCGTCCTCCGCGCCGGCCCCTGCCCATCTCGCGGCTGGGTCGCTCGGCTTCTTCCTCCAGGTGGTCGACATTGCCGAGGTCGGTGTTGCCTCCAACCAGCTGCTCGATGCCATCCGCGAGCGCAAGCCCAAGCGCGGCGAGCCGCCTCCTGCGGGCGAGCTTGTGCTACAGCGCAAGATGCTCCGCCTCACGCTGTCCGACGGCATGCAAACCTGCTCGGCGATGGAATATGCGCCGATCCCGGATCTCACACTCACCAGCGAGCGCGGCATCAAGGTGCTTGGATGTGCGGCGTCCAAGCTGCGAGCCAGAAGTCATTCCCTCTGACGCCAAACAATCTGCAGGTCTTTGTGTCCAACGTGCTCATCCGTCGCGGCGTGCTGCTGCTCACGCCCGAGAACACCCGCCTGCTGGGCGGCTCCGTTGCGGAGTGGAACCAGCATGTACCGCTCGACCGCGTTGAGCAGCAGATGATGCGCAAGCTCAAGTGCGTTCTGCGCCAAGCTGGGCTGATGCATCCCGCTCGGCATTGCTGACGCAATCCGAGTAGAATCGCGACAGAGGGTGGCGAGGCAGCACCGGCAGATCCCGCAACAGAGGTCGCCTTGGCTGCAGAGCAAGATGCCCGCACTGAACAGCTCGCACAGCAGCTGCAGCAGCAACAGCGGCGGCGCCAAGATGCGCAACGTCAACAGCAAAGGCAGACGGCGGGAGTCACACCGCAGCGCATCCCTCCGACACAGGCCAACGGTGCCGGCGCGGCTGGCGGTTCAGGAGGCTCTGGCCGCAACAGCGCCGAGGGCACACGGACTGCAAGACGCAATCGCACGGGCACGTTCGACGGATTTGCAGAAGACATGGACGACGACATGGACGACTTTCAGGACTTTCCGCCCGGCGTGCTGCAGAGGATGCAGTCGCCCGCCAGCCAGATGGTCACGCCGCCCAAGCGGATGCGTCTCGAGCATGGCGGGATGGTTGGGTCGGAGTCGGGGCCGACGCCCACACGCACACAGGCAACATCGCACGCTCTTTCAGCCGCCACGCTTCAGCAGCCCACGGAATCCACGCCGCTGAGGCAGACGCACGAGCAGTACTCGATGCAGGATCCGTCGGGACACGAAGCTGCCACGCTCGTCGCCGACGACTTTGACGAGGATTTTGATGAGATCTCGATTTTGAACCCAAAAGCAACGTGAGCTGTCATCTTGCTTGTGCGGCTGGGCGATGGGCGGCTGATCAATTTCTTGGCGCCAGGTGCACCGTCGCGGAGATCACAGGACTTGTCGCGCTTGGGTCGGTCGAGTTTACTTGGTTGTGAAACCTCTCATCCTGGAAGCTGACTAGCAGCGATTTCCCGCACACGCTCGCGCAGCATCCAAGACGTTGTGCAGGTGCGCGCGCATATCAAGAGCTGGGACAAGTTAACGGTGACCAAAGAGGGCTTCGATCTTGGGATCGAGCTTGCGGACGATACCTCCTCGTGTCGTGTTGCTGCATCGCACGACGTGAGTCGCCGCTGCTCGCTGGATGGACTGTGTTGCGTATCTTGGCTCAAGCAATCTGACCTCGAAGCAGTTTGTTCGTGGGTGGCTTGGGATGGAGCCGCAGCAGATGAAGGCGGCGCGAGCGACGCCCGAAGGCACGCGGAAGCTGGCAGAAGTGAGTCAGAACTCGTCGTCGGCTCAGCTCGAGTCGCAGCAGAATTGCTGACGCAAGAGTCATTGCGGCATGTTCAGGCACTCAAGGCGCTGTACAAGGAGCTGGGCAGCATGCGGGGCCTGTTTACCCTGCTCCTGATCGGTGGCCGCACCGCGGGTGTCGCAGATATCATCGCTGTTGATGCTGGATAAACTGGCGCTGCGGACAACGTTGCGCTGCCGCCCCGGCCGCCCCAACATTGGTGCTCTTACTCGAGTCCTTTTACTGCTTCAATTTCGAGCTTTGCCGTCAGATGGAAATCGCCGGAATCCGAGCTGGTGCGCCGCCGCCCAGCGCCGCCGCCCGCCGTGGGGCTGTCTCCCTCGCGCGGCCGGCCCGTTGCCCCACGCAATGCGTACAACCTGCCGCATGCAGCCCTCCAAATCCGTCGGCGCTGGCCTCGCAACGCCAGTTGCATGTCCACCGCAGCCGGACCAATGCTTTCGAGCTGACGACACCCTCGGCCGACTTGTCGCCGGCCCCTGCCGATCGGGCCACCACCACCGACGGCCGCTCCCCGCCGCATCGCGCGCTGCCGGCGATGCTGCTCGGTGCGGCTACGCCGGTATGCCCTGGTCGCCAGGCGTCTGCCAGCTCGATGCCAACGACGTGGTCACGGCCGATCCACGCCGGGGAATGCTGCTGCTTGTCGTCACCCAGGTGCGACACCGGTTCCAGTGGAGTCGGCCCCGCTCTCCACGCCTGCACGGCTGACAGGACGCACTCAAACACCGACACTGCCGCTGCCGACTGCGCTTGCTCACGGGCCCTGCGGCGGCCGACCTCGGACTCTGGCCCCGCAGGACGGGATGCTCCATCTGTGCTGGAAGGTCGGCCATCGGCGCCAAGGCTCGGCACTGGCTGGCCGAGAATGCGACGGGGCTGACATTCTCGCCGCTTGCAGGACCGCACCGAGGGCGTCATCAAGGAGGACACCGTAGTCTTTCCGGGCGATGCGCGGCTCGTCCACGCAACGCAGTGCACGAGCGGCCTGGTCTTTGTGCTGCGCTTCGCCACCTCGTCGGTGCGCAAGTTCTTTTGGATTCAGGGTGCGTTGCTTGGGGTGTCGGCTGCGATGCCTCGCACCGAGCACCGCTGCTCGCAGCGCTGTTGAAGCTGACGGCGTAACGCAGAGCCGCACCGAGACAAGGCCTTTTCCATCATCAGCCGGGTGGGTTAAGCGGTGTTTGTCCGTGCAGTCGGCTTTGATGGCGCTGCGGTGTTTCTGACCTGGATCAATAAGTTCAACATGCTGCTGGACAATCCGCATGTCGCAGAGGAGGCATACCAAATGTACTTCGTCTGAAAGGCGTCTGGGTAGATCCGAGCGCCGTTCGCTGAGACTCGACTCGGGTCCCACAGACGCAGCGTCGAGACGGACCCCGCCTTTGTGTCGCAGCTCGATGATCTTCGCACGATGCTGGACAGCGTGAATGTGTCGGGTGCAGGTGCGCCATTTGGCGCTCATGGCGCACCTTTCTGTGCGGTGACTGATGTCAGCTGTTTGTGTCGGTGGCCGCAGACTCGCCGAGCGTCTCGGACGACGAAAGTAGGCTGTGGTGTGTTGGAATGCTCCGCGGATACGTACCAGCTGACGATTGCGTGATATATCGCGGCAAGAACAGCAGACTTCACGGCAATCTTGAATCCAGAGCTTGTTGCGCCTCTGCTCAACAACGCTCAGGTCGCCGGTGTGTTGTTTCCAGGGCTGCCTGTGCAGAGCGGCCCTTGGTCCAACCATCAGATTGCCGTGAGATGCACTTGTGCTGCAGACCACGGCGCATGCGCTTGGCTGACAGTCCCTGCCTGCGTGCGTTCCATGAGCAGGCCGTGATTGCCTCGCGCGAGTTCCGCAATGCGGTGCGCTCGCTCCGTGCTGCGGCGCGCTCGGGCGCCATCGAGGCGATCATGCAGGAGCTCGGCGAGGCGGCCTGCGAGAGGATCCGCTTATTCCTGGCCGCACTCGGCGCTCAATGAACGCCCTCCGTGCATATTCCCCATCAGCGCAGCGCATCTGTTCTGTTGCGCATCGCAGCGCTCGATCCCGGGAGCGGGATCATTTGCGCAGCTTGCCCTCGAAGCATGTCAGACGCAGTCGCCTCGTCGCAGTCGCCGCCGCCGGGACAGCGGGGACAGAGCACGCGGCTGGCGCAGCGCCGTGCCGAGCCGAGTGCAACCGTGACGCAGACGGTGACGGCTCCCGAAGAGGCCGTCGCAGAGCCCGGCCCCGTCACGGTCGGCGTGCTGCGGCTCGAGGGCGGCGAGCCGCGCGAGCGCCGTGTTGCGTGGGACACGAGCGTCGTCGACAACGAGCTTCTCGGCCGCAAGAAGAGCAAGGGTGCGCCTGCCGCCCGCCGGCCTGCCCTCCCGCCTGCCCGCGCGCATGCGGCCGCACAGTGCTGACGCCCGCCTCGCGCCGCACCCCGCACCCCCGGCCTGCGCAGTGTGCTGCATTTACCACCGGCCGCACCGGCCCGACGGCTCGAGCTCGTCGGATGAGTCGAGCAGCGACGACGACGACCCGTCCAAGCCCAACGCCTACGAGCGGCAGCCCAACTACGGCCGCCGCCGGCGCGGCAAGAAGCCACACCATGCGCATGACCACGACGGGCCGTGCTCGCACGACCACGACCACGACCACGACCGCCAAGAGATGGCTTGACAGGCCTTGTTGGCCGTCGGAACTCGCAGCGGCAGCGCACTTGCCTTCATTAGATGTCAAGGTCGTCGTCCGGATCCTGCCGCTTCAGTCAGTACACACAGCCCATGCTCCATCGGCCCTCGCCCCCCTCTCTCATCTTCCACTGGTCGCGTTGCAGAATGTACACACAGGCATCTCACCCACCTCGTCGTCAAAGTCGTCTGCATCGTCGGGCTGGTAGTGGATCAGCCCGCCGCCGCCGCCGCCGGTGGTGGTGGTGCTGGCGCTGGCGCTGGTGGTGGTGGTGGTGGTGGCCGCCACGCCAGCGCTCGAGCTTCCGAACGCGCCCGCACGAGTCGACGGGTGCACAACAACTTCGTTGGGGGTCTGGATCTGCTGCGCCTGGAGATAGGGCAGCACGACTTGGGCACGCTGCTGGCGCTGCTCATCCGTGAGCGAGAGATTGAAGGACAGGTTTGCTGCTGGGTCGGGCTGGACGCATGTGGGTATAGGTGTCAGTATAGGTGCACATGGGGTGGTTTGTAACGAGAGTGTTCTTGCCTTGGATTGGGGACGTCGCTCGGGCGCCGATGATGCGACAGCGGGCTGGGCAGTCGACGGCACGGCTTGAGACGCCTTGACATCGGGTTCCGGGACGGCAGGCACGGGGATTGCAGTCGGGCGAGCGACGAGCTCGATGCGGGTCTCGCCGCTCTTTCGGGTGATGCGGAAGCCGGTGGTCTTGGGTCGTGAATGTCAGCGGCTCTGCAATGCATGTTGGCAGCTGAGGCAACACGAACCTCGCGAACGACTTTGCCAGAGTGCTTTTTGAACACCACGCTTGCGACGCCCTCGAATACGGGCGTGAATGCGTCTGACGCCTTGCCTGCTGCGGACAGGCGCATGTCAGGCGGCGACTCTGGTGGGCTGAGCGAGATGAAAGTGGCGGCGGACTGGAGCAGGATCGCAGAGAGGCTTGGCTGCGGCGAGGACCAGGGGGACGGCGGCTCGAGGGGCGGCATGTCGTTGTGGTGGGCGAGCAGCAGGCGGTGCTGCTGCTGCTGGCCAGCCGGCGGCTCGAGGATGGATCGCAGCCGCACAAGGCATGCGGCGATCTGAGCCGTTGTGGCCGCCATCAGAAGCGCTTCGAGAGCATCGATGACGACCGTGACAGGCCGCGGCCGTGCTATGCGCGAGCCGTCAGCATGGACAAGCAAGACTCGATGCAAATGAACTCGAGGAAGGCACACCTGCAGCGGCGATACGCTCGAGACAAGCTGGCAGCGAGAGCAGGCTGGCGTGCGACAGATGCTCCGAGTCTGGCCGAGTGTCGTCGATGGCGGCGGCGAGCCGATGGCGGACGGCGACGATGTGGGTTCTTGAGGAGAGTGTCAGTACGGCTCCCCTGGTGCTGCATGTGCTGACGGCAAGCGGGCCACCAGCCTTATCGTCGGCGGCAGCCAGAGGCGGGCGGCGAGGGGGTCGGCACGGCAGCAGACGAGCACGACGAGCGGGTCGGGCTGCGCCGCGGGCGAGGACGGCGGCGGCAGGGCGAGCGCGCGCAGCCACGGCGCCGTCATGATGCGGCTCGCGGCGTCGACGACGGTCATGGCCGCTGAGGGCACCGCGGCGGCGGGGTCGTGGGCCAGCAGGCGCTCGAGTGTCGTTGCCGCGGTTGCCCTGACTGACATGATCGTGCGTCGAGTCGCGCATCACGCCGCGGCGGCGGCCTCGAGCGGCGCGGGCACGGCGCCGCGGGCGGGCCGCGCATGCTCGGCGGCCGCAGCGCGGCGCATGCTGACCCCGGTGCTCCCACCGCCTGCATGCCCATGGCGCCCACGGCGCCTCCAGCTCGACTTCAACTCGCCGGACCTCGTGGCGTTCGCTGCGCCGCTGCCGCCCAGCTCGTTCCCACTCGTGGCCGCGGTGCTGCTGGTGGCTGCGTTCCTGGCAGCGTCCATGTTCCTGATGTGCGTCCCGCCTGGAGCTCCGCGCTGCGGTGGCTGCGGCGGAGGCCGCGCGGGTGCCTGCGCGGCGGCTGACGGCCATGTCGGCGAGCAGCAAGCAAGTTGGTACCAACAAGTACACGCGCAGCGCCGTCCAGGAGCTCCAGTTTGCGCTGCTGGCGTCGGCGCTGTTCGGCTTTGGCACCGTGCTCGTGTTCCTCGCCTCGGGAATAAACGTCTGAGCGGCCGCCGGCTGGTCGGCACCATGGCGGGTGCACCATTGGTGGCGGCCCGAGAGCACGTCGCAGATCTGCGGTGGCAGAGCGGCCGGACCGCGCTGCGATCGGCGCTGCGGTGCCGCCAGGCGGTGCGGCGGCGGGTCGTGCGGGCGGTGGGCGATGGTTGTTGCGGGCGATTGATGTCGCGGGCGGTGGTCGGCGCTGTGTGTGTTGAAGGGGGGCGGAGCTCCCACTTTATTACGCATACCCTTGGGGCCTCGTGGGCGGTGGTCGGCGCTGGCGGCGATCGAGGCGGCGGCGGCGGGCGGCATCCGAATTTCGCCTCCCGGCAGGAATATGGACGAGCGGCAGTCGAGCGTCCACCAGCCAAAGGCCAAGAACCAGCCGCAAGGCGAGGTGTGTGCCGCCC
>JADGIZ010000679.1:0-10142 GCA_027604665.1 Polyrhizophydium stewartii
CCCCCCCCTCCCCCACCACCCACCCGCCGCCATGGACGAAAACTTCAACGGCCGTCTCGGCCATCTCACCAAGGAGGAGGAGGCCGTGCTCTTCATCTTCAAGCACGAGCTTGGCCAGGAGGGCTTCTACAACCCAGAGAAGCACGACGACCACCTGCTCTTGCGCTTCCTGCGGGCCAGAAAGTTCCAGCTGCCGGCAGCAAAGAAGATGTGGATCGACTGCGAAAAGTGGAAGAACGAGTACGGCGTCCACACGGTGCGCTGCGCCCCTGCTTTCCGCGGCTCGCCCATGCCGCCTGCTCGCTGACCTCTGCCCTCTGGCCCGCAGATCCTCGAAGACTTTGACTTCCCCGAGTACCCGCTTGTCCGCAAACTGTACCCGCGCTTCTACCACAGGACCGACAAGCTCGGCCGCCCCATCTACATCGAGCAGCTCGGCGCCCTCGACGTCAAGAAGCTCTTCACCGTCAGCACCGACGCACGCCTCCTCAGGAATCACGTCTACGAGTACGAAAAGCTCGTGCACTACCGCCTCGTTGCCTGCTCCATCAAGGCCAACCGCTACCTCGAGCAGAGCTGCACCATCCTCGACCTCAAGGGCGTCGCCCTCTCGACCTTCTCCAGCGTCTACTCGCTCGTCCGCGAGGTCTCGGGCATCGCGCAAAACTACTACCCGGAGATGCTCGGCAAGATGTTCATCATCAACGCCCCGATGCTCTTCACCGCTGTCTGGAACATGGTCAAGCCTCTACTCGACGAAGTCACCGTCAAGAAAATCAACATCCTCGGCACCTCCTACAAGGACGCCTTGCTCGAGACAATAGACGACGAGAACCTGCCCGACTACATGGGCGGCGCATGCCGCTGCCCGGGCGGCTGCGCGCACGCCGACATTGGGCCATGGAACGACGGCACCGTCGAGGGTTACCCCAAGCCCGAGTTTGAGAAGGTGCGCCGCACACGCCGATGCCGTCTGCCGCCCGCCGTTCTCGCTGACGCCCGCATCTCGCATCTCGCATCGCATCTCGCATCGCATCTCGCACCGCATCTCGCAGTTCCGAATCAAGTATGGGTCCGCCCCGCCGTCCACCACGGACGGCCCCGAATGAACGCGCCCGGTGCGGTGTTGTGTGCATCTGGCGCCTTGCGAGTGCCCCGTCTCCTGCCGCTCGCCCCCGTCGGCCGCCAGTCCCACCGCCCGCGGCCCGCCTCGGCGGAACCCGCGCGCGCACGTGGAACGCGGCGTGAGGTTGGCGACGTTGTCGGCCGCCCCCGTCCTTGCCCGCGCCAGACCGACATGGACCTCGAGCTGTTCTCGTGGGGCCCCGGCCACGACCTGCCGTCGTTCGACCCCTTCTGCCTGTCCATCGCCGCCTACCTCAACCTGGCTGGCGCCGACTGGTCCATCAACGAGTGCCGCACGCCGTCCATCTCGCCCAACGGTGCCGTGCCTCGCCCGAGCGACCGCGAGCCACGAGCACCAGCGTGCGCCTGCCGTGGCCGCTCGTGCGGGCGCTGACCCGCCTCTGCCCGCGAACCCTCGGCGTGCCTGCTGCGTGGTCTCCCCGCTCGCCGCACCGCCCACTTTCCCTAGGAGAGCTGCCCGTCCTGCGTGTCGGCGCCGAGCCCATCGCCGGAACGTTCAACATCATCCGCACGCTCAAGTCCAAGGCAGGTGCTCTCGCCGGCCGCCTTGCGGCCCACCTGCTGCATGCGCTTCGGCCCGCCTGCGCTGTGCACGGCCCAGTGCTGACTGCTCTCGCAGGGCCTCGATCTCGACAGCGAGCTGAGCCCCAGGCAGCGCGCCGAGTCGCAGGCGTGGGTCCGCTCGCTCGATCAGCCGCTGCCCACGGTCGGCGGCTCACCAGACAGTCCGTCCTCCGTCCAGGTTCATTGCCCTGATCGAAGACAAGCTATATGATGCGCTGGTGCGGCATGCCTGTTGCTGGTGGCCAGCGATCGCTCTCGGGCCGACGCCTGCTGACGCACACGCTTCACAGCTGTACACCTGGTGGATGGAGAACGAGAACTACCAAAAGTCGACCTTCCCAACGCTCTCGCGCTCTCTCACCTTCTTTGGGCGGTACCAGGTGCCGGCGCAGCTCAAGGAAAAGGCCCGCCAGCGCTTGATGCAGTACAGGGACCTCAGGGTCGACGGCGAAACGGTGCCTGAAGTGCGTCACACACATCCGACGCACGTCAGTGGAGCTCATGGGTGCTGACCGTGCACGCCAGATCTACCTGATCGCCCGCGACGTCTATCGCGCGCTGGCCGACAAGCTGGGCGACAAGCCCTTCTTTTTCGGCAACAGGTGAACCGCGCTGCCCATCACTTTGGCCTCGCAAGCATCACAGCTGACACCAGGCGCGGAGCAGCCCGACGACCCTCGATGCGATAGCGTTTGGCCACCTGTCGCTGCACGCATACCCGTCGCTGGCCGTGCCCAAGCTCTTTTCGCTGCTCACGTTCGAGTTCCCGACGCTCATTGCGTACTGCGCTCGCCTCAAGAACCAGATCTTTGCCGCGCCGCTCGTCAAGTCGCCGCTCTCGAGGCCGTCGCTTCGCGCCATCTTGGCCGACTTTGCCAAGGACCCCGAGCCGTACTTGCGCTTTGTGTGGGAGGGCTTCCAGACCAAGATGGTGCCCGTCACCGAGAAGCAGACCAAGGAGCAGCGCGTGCAAGCGTTTTGGAAGGGCGTCTCCATTGCCGCCGGCATTGCTTTCTTTGCCGGATATGTCGTCGTCAACGGCATCGTCGAGGTTGGGTACTTCCCCGAGCACGAGGACTCGATCCGGAGCGATGACGACGATGCTTACGAGGACTATGAGTGAATCTGCTGGCGGGACGGCGCAACGACTGCGCGCAGGGAATGTTGCAGACGCTGCTGGCGTCTTTGAATGAATGCCGGATGACATCGCGGGCATGACCTCGCCTCCTTGTGCGCGAGGAGTGCATGCCAGCCCAAAGGCCAAGCCGCCGCGTGTTGCGACGCACGCGGACAATCTTGACATCCCAGGCTGGGCAATGCGCAGTTTGTCAACTCGCGGCCTTTCGCTCTCCGAGCCGCAAGACCCAGCGGCACTTGGCGCAAGGCTGCTGATCGCTGCTGAGTCTCGCATCGCCGACGGGCGAGACATTCTCAACATCCATCTAGCCGCAACCAGTATCGAGTTTTGCCCTTGCTGCCGCTCCGCCCCTCGGTCTCCTCCGCTCTGCCAACAAGAGCTCCCACGAACGCGCTCCTGCGGGTGTTGCTGCTCGGCGCCTTGACAGCGATCTGACGCACCCCAGCGGCCCTAGACAGACACAGACTGATCTTTCTCACGGCCGCTGGCACCCAGCCTGCCCTTGGGCTCGATACATGTGCGTGTGTCTTGGGAGGGGCGGCAGACTGTCCACGTGCTCACTGCTGTCCCGACAACCGCGGTTGCTGCGGCGCCCGAACGCAAACATTGGCCCGTCAAACGGCCCATGGACTCAAACTCGGCGGGATTTTCTCAGCTTTCCTCTCTCTCTCACACTTGTCGCCGCACACTCGCGCGACCGCCGACAGGCCGCACCGCCGTCTTGAGCCCTTCCCTCGCGTACTTCTCCTCGCCCTCTCTTTCTTCACACATTGTATTGCTCCCACTCCTCTCTCGCAGCGACTGTAAGCTTCCCCAATACCTCTCGTCCCAACGACATCCACTTGCGTCCCACTCGACAGCGCGCATCTCTCTCCACCGGCACCTCATCCCAGCCGTGCCGGCGCGTTCGAGCATCAGCGACAACAACGCGACAACGAGCAACCACAACGCGTAGTGTTCCGACCCCGCGCACACAAGAGCAAACAAACCTCGACGCTCACTCGGACCACTTTGTCCAGCAAACAGCCCCTCTCCACACAGCTGCACGACCTTCACCAACAAAAATAAGCCCTCTCACCACACAGAGGATCACTCGCGACTTTGTCGGCACCCACAACCGAGACGAATTGCACTCGATTTACCATGATCGATCACCCATCCCCACACACTTTCTCGCGCCTCAAATCGGACATCACCGAGCTCGAGTCGCTCGCGTCGCTGATCTGTGAGCTGTGCATCCCCCTCGACGGCGTGATTTGCGAGGCCATGGAGCGCCTGGTCGAGCTCGCCGGCTCCAACGACTTTCTGCCGGCCTTTGCCGCGCTGCAGATCTCGATCCTCAAGACAAAATGGGCCCGCGAGGACCATTTTGGTGCGGGATACATCCTGCCGTGGGTGCAGGTCTACTCGTGTCTCGGGCACGGCACCAAGCTCGGGGCCATTGCCAGTGGATGCGTCGCCCATGCAACTGCTGCTGCTGCTGCCGCTGCTTCTGCAACCGCCGCCACGACCGCCCAGGCTGGCGCGGCGGCTCCAGCTGCCGAGCATGTCTCGCAGCATGCGGCTGTCTCTGCCGAGTCGTCTGCATCGGCCCATCCCGAAAGCGCCGCGGCGCATGTTCGTCTCTCGTCTGGTGCGGTGCGCTTGTTGTCGCAATCAGTTGAGCTGCGATCAAGTCAGGATGCTGACCAACGTTACCGCTGCGCCATGCGAATTCTGTGCGGGATGTGTGTATACGTGTCGATCCACGAATGCACGCACGACCATGCAGAAGCCCGTGTGGATGCTGCATCTGCTGCCGGTTCGTTTGGCTCGGGCGGCTTGCCTAGATGCGGCGCGAGTCTCAACGGGAACCCGGTGCCTGCGCGCGCGGATCCGCACCCGGCCGGGACCACCGGCACAGCGGGCCTGTTCGGCAGTTTTGCAAACTTGCAGTCTCATGCGCACAACTCGGCCATCAACCCGTTCGGCAACGGATTCTTTCCGGCCGAGGTCAACATGAGCGAGATTATCAACCTCGGGCTGTTCAGGACCAAGCCGCAAGCATGGACCGCCTCGCACACGCTGCATTCATTCACGCCAATGACGCCGCAGGCGTCCTTTTGTGGCCAGCAGCAAGCCCCTGCAGTCGCCTCCGCGTCACGGCCCCCCGTGAATCTCCAGGATAGCTCGACTGCTGCTCCTCTGACGGCCGATCCTGGCCACAGCGCGAATGCGCCGACTCTCGTGCCGTTTGCAGATCGACTGGCGATGCACCATTTCGGCCTTGCATCGCCGTTTGCGCTGGCGCATGGCGCCGGCCAGATCGCTGCGCACCTGAACGGTCCAATGAGCGTGCCCGAAGATGCGCCAGAGGACAGGACGCACACGCCGGCGACCGTTTGGAGCTCGCTCGGCGCATCGGCGTTGCTCCCCGCTGAAGCTCAGCCGGCTGGGTTCCCGCACGACTCGCGACTCGACAGCGCAATGGATCTGGATCTGCAGAGCCTCACCTCACGCCAGGCCTGCGTCATCGACCAACAAACTCGCAACCCGTCGCAGCAGCAAGCCGAACAGCCCTCGCCTCTGGCCTCGGCGCATCCGGCCAACACCTCTGTATTCCCCTGCCAACCCTTTGTACAACAGTCGGTTCCACTGCCGGCGGCTTTTGCGATGCCGCCGGCCGCCATGTGCCACACACCCGGCACCACAGCATCGCCGGCGGCGGCTTCGGCTTGCGAAGCGTCGCCTGCGTACGCGACGCCTATGCAGCCGCCTGCGTCCGCACCGACGCTGCCAGGCCAGCCCGTGCCAAAGAAGCGCCAGCGAGGGCCTCGTCCGCTCAAGATCCGCGCGAACGTCAAGTCGGCGCTGGCCATGTCGCCCGCGGCAGTGCCGTCGGTGCTGCTCACGCCCATCTCTCCCCAGGCGTTTGCGATGCCTGCTCCGGCTCTTGCAACACCGCTCGTGTCTCCGGCTGCTGAGCCGCCGTCGGCTTTGGCGTCTGCGGTGCCGGCAATGGCGGCTCAGATCCAGCTGCTTCCTGCGCCAAAGCAGGTCCGCAAGGGCCGCCCGCCCAAGGCCGCCAAGCTCCAGCAGCAGCAGCTCCAGCAGCTCCAGCAGCAGCAGCAGGCTCTAACTCAGCATCCAGGCGGAGCCATGCCCGGCGAAACACTCGCACAAGCGATGCTCGTGCCTGGGAATCCGGACCCCGCAATCACGGAAGGCCTGCCGCCACCGGCACCCAAGCGATCAAAGCCGAGGGCGCCTCGGCCCAAAGCCGGTGCGTGCAAGCCCGTCAGTGCCACCAGGATCAACTCGAGCGAAGACGAAAAGGTGGCGCAGTCCATCAAGGCGATGGTCGAGCCGGTCGTGTCGCGCGTGCTGTCTGGCGGCAAGCGCAAGGCGCGGGCACCCAAGGACGCTCCGGTCGGTGCTCCGGCGAAGAAGCGGCTCTCCAAGACCTTGCACAGCCAGTCGCTGCTGGCCGCTCTTGTCGGCTCGCATCTACCGAGCACGGGCGTGACTGTTGCGGGATTCCACCTGCTGCGGCCAGCGCCTGCAAATGCGTCGATCGTGCGGGCATCGTCGTTTGATTACCGGAGCTTGCCGAGCGCCAGCGCCGCCGTGCCCATCGGATCGGGCGGCATGTCTGCAGCGGCGGCCGAGCCGGACACTCTCGCGGCGGCGATCGAGCACATGCCGCCGCACGCCGCCGCCGCAGCGGGCCCGGCTGTCGCGGCCATCTGCTTGCAGGAGCCGCTTCTGGTGCCTGCCGCATCGCCGCCGCCGTCTTCGCTCTCATCGTCACTCTCGTCGGCATCATCGCCCACGCCCTCCTCGACGGACGCCGCCATTCATCTCTCCCCTGCAGCGCCTGCGAGCGGCGGCGATGGCGTGATGGCGTGACGGGCCTGATCTGGCCCGAGTGCCCGCATGCATCCTGCCCACTTTCCCGCTCGCGCAATGAAAACCGCCAACTCTGCCCGCCAAAAGGAGATCCCGTCCTCGTCCGCCGCTTTCGGACACGCGACGAGCGTGGGAGGAGGGGACATGGACTCCAAGAGCCTGGACCTGTGCGCGGGCATCCTGCAGAACGGCTCGTACATTGCGCTCGCGCGGCAGAACCAGGCGCAGAAGACGGCACTGCTGGTGCGGCTGCTCTCGGAGCGTCGCATGCCGCAGCAGGGCTGGACCGACGAGCAGGTCCGGTCGGTGCTGGCCATGTTCGCCAGCATGGATAGCAACAACCACGGCTCGACGCGGCCGGGCTCGGGCAGCGGCAGCGGCGGCGGCGGCAGCGGCGGCGGCGTTGGTGTCGGCGAGCGCGAGGGCCGTGTGTGGAGCGCCATGGTCGCCGAGCGGCACAGCTTCTTGGCACACGGCGTCGGCCGCTCGGGCGACATTGTCGCCGTGCAGCCCAAGGCGCCTGGGTCGTCGCTGATCCAGCGGCTCACGCACTTTATGGCCGCCGACGCCCTGCGGGTTGCAGGCGCCTCCAAGACGCTGGTGGCGTCGGCGATTGTGCTGCCCATGGCGACGGGCATGTCGGCGCTGCTTGTCTTTCTCACATTGCGGACCATGCGGCCGGCGGCCCGGTTCATCGTCTGGCCTCGCATCGACCAAAAGTCGTGCCTCAAGTCCATCTGCACGGCAGGTCCGCCCGTCCCGCTTGCTTTCCATGGGTCTTCCGAGGCGGTGCTGACCCTCCCCGGGTGCCGACTGCAGGATTCACGCCAATCGTGGTCGAACAGTGTCTTCGCGGCGACGAGATCGTCACGGATCTCGAGGCCGTCGAGGCCGCCATCGGCGCCCACGGCGCCGACGCGATCCTGTGCGTGTTCTCGACAACGAGCTGCTTTGCACCGCGGACGCCAGACGACGTGGTCGGGCTCGCGGCCCTGTGCAAGCGCACGGGCGTCCCGCATGTGGTCAACAACGCGTACGGCGTGCAGTCGGAGCGCATCATGTCCAGCCTCAACGCCGCGGTCGAGGGCGGCCGCGGCCGCATCGACGCTCTCGTCCAGAGCACGGACAAGAACTTTATGGTGCCTGTCGGTGGATGCGTTGTGGCCGGCCCGGACAAGGCGCTCGTCGCCGCCGTGAGCAAGCTGTATCCGGGTCGCGCATCTATGTCGCCGATCCTGGATCTGTTCATCACTCTGTTGTCCATGGGTGCCGACACCTTTCGGCAGCTGCTTGCTGAGCGCAAGGTGGGCATGCCTTGGCTGGTCGCGGTCGCAAGGATGCTGCTGACCGCCGCGCAGGCAAACTACGAGTATCTCCGGCAGCGGCTTGCCGCGTGGGCAGAGACCCGCGGCGCGCGGCTGCTCGAGACGCCTGCCAACGACATCTCGCTTGCGGTCGCGCTCCCGGATGGAGTCGCGGCGCATGCAACGCAGCTGGGAAGCATGCTGTTCCACCGATTCGTGTCTGGCGCGCGGTGGGTCTGGGCTAGTTGCCCGGCACCAGGATGCACGCTTGGCTGACCAGAGGCAATGACGCTCAGGGTCGTCAAGGGCGAAAACAAGGAAGTATGCGGCATTCGCTTCGACGGCTACGGCAGCCACGTCAGCAAGTATCCATGCTGCTACCTGAACGCGGCGGCGGCCATTGGCATGCGGCGCGCCGAGGTGGATGTATTTATCGACCGACTGGACCGGACGTGGACCGAGTTCAACGCGGTCATCGCGAAGCGTGAGCGCGGGGCAGCAGCAGAGTGAGATGAGAACAGCTTTCTTTGACTACCAACCGCGGCTGGATCGCGGCATTGTGCTGGAGAACGACCGCGAATGTGCCAGGGCCGGATTCACGGCCAGCCGCGGCCTTGCTTGCCGAGATACGGACTGAGATGACATGGGGCGGCTGTCGGTGTGCGGATAGAAGGGGCGTTGACCGAATGAAGTTGCACGTGGATGCGAGAATGATTGGGCGCGTGCGAGCTCGAGAGGCCCCTGCCGCTGGTCCTGCCGGTAGACACCGTGCTCGGCCGCACCATTAAGGGGGAACGCTCTGGAAGCGCGCACGGATGGAGACAGCGAGCCGTAGCGAGCAGCGTCGGACGAGCGCAGATTCGATGCGGGGGCCAAAGGCGGCATATGCCCGCCGGCAACATCGGTACTCGCGCCGCGGGAGCTGAAGCGGGACTCGGGACGCAGGCTAAGGCGAGGCTGCGCCGGAGAAGCGGTCGACGCCGTCGATGGCCGAGCCCCCCTTGAGCCCAGCCGAGGCATCGCGGCCACCGCGGGCGACCCAGATGCCGCCAGAGACGCCGGTGTGATGGCCGAGGCGGCATCTTGCGCTTGGCGCTGGATTATGCTTCGCAGCTGCTCGTTCTCGGCAAGCAGCCGCCGCGCTTCTCTGCGTCGGGTCGGTTCAGAAACCTAATTGCGTGTTTAGATGCAGCCCGAATGGGGTACGCACTCGTGCGTCTGCTTCAAACGTCGCTGGTACTCGACTGCCTTGGCCTTGAGGAACGCGTTGGTTCGTTTGAGCGAGCGGATGAGGGCCAAGGCGTTGTCGTGCTGGAACCGCGCAACGCGCACGGCGTCATCGAGGACCGACGGCATTGGCGACAGCACGCGCTCGACCTCGGCGGGGATCTGCAAGAGCGGCGTCGAGTCAGCGCGAGGTCTCGTTGCGTGCCCAGCCCCCAGACTCACGTGCCTCGCCGTTGAGCAGCACCATCTGCACGGGCTTGGAGCACGCGGGGCAGATGGAGATGTCGAGTGGCCCGTGTGAGTCGCCGTCGTGCCGGGCGGCAGGCAATCCGCCGGACGGGTCGTAGCTCAGGGAAGCGCGCTGCAGGCACGCCGAGCACGCAATGTGGCCGCACTCGCCAACATGGAATCGTTGGGGCGCCAGGTGTCTCTGCAGAGGGTGGTTGACTGCAAAGCAGCTGCCGTGTGTGTGTGAGACAGTGCGGCGGGTCGCGAGGCATGCGGATCGCAGCCTGCCTGTTGCAGTGGAGCCACTCAAACGTGGTCTCGCCGCCGTTTCCGGACTGATAGCTTGTCCTCGGCGGCGCAGCGTCCATCTCACGCAAAGGTCGGGATTGGACAAAGTCGGTCAGAGCCGAGGGAGGCATTTTACATGCGAAAAAGCGATCTTGCGGGCGACATGTGCAAAGCGGACTTTGGGCAGGTCCAGACAGACGGCGGTAAGAAGCCGCACGCCGTTCTAGAGCGAGGCGTTAAACGTGGGCGACCGGGCAGAAGCGCGAATGCGCCGATTATGTCGTGTGTGTGTTGAAGGGGGGCGGAGCCCCCACTTTATTACGCATACCCTTGGGGCCTCGCGATGTGTGAGCACAGGT
>JADGIZ010000680.1:0-10141 GCA_027604665.1 Polyrhizophydium stewartii
GAGGCGGCGGGGGCGCTGCCTCGTTCTCCGGCGGCACCCCCGCCGCCTCCTCGCGCCGCAGCCCGGCGCCGCCCTGCGGGACTCATCGCGAGCTGGCAACGACGCGAGCCCAATTTTCCCTGTTTCGGCCAAGCACCGCGCTGACGCTGTCTCCCACCACCACCCTCAGCCGGCGTTCTTCCCCTGGCATCGTATCTTCCTGCAGCATTTCGAGGACGCCCTGCGCTCCGTCACGGGCAACTCGGCGCTCACGGTCCCCTACTGGGACTGGACGCTCGACTCGCAGGCGCTCGGAAAGTCGGAGATCCTGCTCGACAAGTACTTTGGCGGCACCGGCCGCAGCTCGGACCACTGCGTCGACACGGGCGTCGCCAAGAACTGGACCGTCTCGACGCCGTTCACGGCCAAGTGCCTCGTGCGCTGCTCCACCTGGTCGGTCGGCTACTCGCCCAGTGCCGTCAATGCCATGCTCAGCGACGCAAAGTACGGCAACGTGCGCTCCCAGATCGAGGGCACTGCCCACGCCCTCATCCACAGTGCCGGCGGCGGCCCCTGCGTCGACGCCAACGGCAACCCCGCGCCCTTCTCGATGATGGGCTCGCCCAACGACCCGCTCTTCTTCATCCACCACTCCAACATTGACCGCCTCTGGTCGCGCTTCCAGGGCGCCTGCACCAGCAACGCCCAGAGCTACGACGACGGCTCGGCCTCGGCCAGCGACATCCTGACCACGTGGAACGTGCCCGTCTCGAGCACTTTCTCGACCACCAGCGGCGGCTTCTGCTACACCTACTCGGCCAGCAGCACCGACACGGTCAACTTCAACCCCTCGTGCAAGGCCTCGACCGACCCGTCGGTCACGGGCTCGGCCGCCCCCACCTCCACTTCCACCGTCGACACCCCCGGCTCCAAGTGGTTCAACAACTTCCTGCTCACCCTCGTGCCAAAGGCCCTGCCCGCCGGATCCGGCCTGCTGCAGGTCGCGCCCGCGGCCGCCACCACCACCAAGAAGAAGGGCAAGCGCGATGGCGAGCCCAAAGCGGCTCCGGAGCCCACCAAGGGCGTCGAGCCGGCCGTCGCTGTCGTCAACGCCACCGCCACCGCCGCCGCCACCGCTGCCGCTGCCCAGGAGACCCTCGCTGCCACGGCCACGGCCACGGGCTCGTTCTCGTCGTCGGCTTCGCTGCCCACCGCCTCGCCTCTTCCCGAGCTCTACGTGCCGCCCCTCAACGAGACCACGTACAAGCCTGCCCCGTACGTCAAGGTCAAGGCGCCCCCCGCGAACGACGTCAAGAACCTGTACAAGCTGCGCCACCCCGCCACGGTCCCCGACTCGTTCCTCAAGATGAACAACATCGACATCAAGGAGATGCGCTACTACGAGCTCAAGTACAAGCACTACGTCGACTACCTGAACAACATCCCGGGCTACGTCTCGCCCGCCGCGCTCGTCAACTTCAAGAAGAACAACCCGCAGTCGACCTGGACCCCGCCCACGCTGGCTTCCAAGGACAAGGCCGCCTCGTCGACGGCCGAGTTTGCCAAGGACGCCTACAAGCCCAAGTGCCACTGAGCCCCCCTCCCCTCCTGTCTTTTATCGGCCACGACAGCACCACCACCACCACCACCACCAAAAACTTCCCGGCTCCTCGTGCATCTTGACGCCTCGTCGCTGTGCTGTCCAGCGCCTTCCCTCCCAAACCATGCACACACTGCGCCTCTGACCATGCCGGCCGACCAAATACAATGCCATCTCTGTTCGCTGCTGCCTCCCCCATCGCTGATGTTGCCCGCTCTGTGCCACCGAGCCTTGTGCAGGCCCTGATTCGCCTGCCTGGGCATCCTCAGGACCGCCCCGTCACGTGGCGCTGGGCACACGTTGCCCAGCCGCTCGCCATGCAGACGGCCGAGGCCAGCAGCGAGACAGCGGCCGCGCCAGGCCCGCTGTCGCAGCCGCCGGGCCGCCGCACGGTGCGCATCGTTTCGCCACCAACGTCACCGGTGAGGCACCATCCGACAGCTCACTGCGACCTCGCCCCGGCTGACCGGCCCAACACGCCAGACGGACGAGAGAGCGCCTCCGCTCGTCTTCTCCGACGGAGACGACGACGACCCCGGCGACGACGACGCAGACGACGACGACGGCGAGCCGAGTGCGCCTGATGCGCTTGCTGCTGCAACCGCTGCCGGGCCGTGGGCCGGCGCACGGGCGGCCTCCGTTGCGCAGGCCGCCCGCGCAGCGCTCGCCGCGCAGACGCCATCGGCACTCGAGCATGAGCAGCCGCTGCTGTCGGGCTACCTGCTCAAGAAGGGCGAGCAGCGGCGTGTGCGTTGGGCGCCGCCTCCTACGTCCTGCCTGCCTGCGCTGCGTGCTAACCCACCGGCGCCGCGGCCGGCGCACGCCGCCGGGCGGGCCTCGCCGACCGTGCGCAGAGCTGGAAGCGGCGATGGTTTGTGCTGCGGCCGAGAGCGGTGGCGTACTACAAGAACGAGCGAGTGCGTCGCAGCGGCGCAATGCCGGTGTGCCCCAGCCGGCCGCTGACGGCTTGGGTCTCCCCGCGCAGGAGTACGAGACGCTCAACATCATTATGCTCGCGCACATCACGACCGTGGCCGCCGTGGCGCTGCGCCGGCGGCCATATGCCCTGGGCATCGTCACGCGGGCTCGCACCTTCTGCGTTGCGGCGGACACACAGGTCGAGCGGGATCGCTGGCTCACCGCCATGCGCTCCGCACTCGCCGCTGCCCGCAGCCAAATGATCGCCCCTCCCGGCAGCGCGGTCCCGCTGCCCACCGACCCCGTGCCTGCCATTTCGCTCAGTGGCGGCGATGCCCAGGCTCGGCCCCAGATCCGCACGCAGATCCCCGCGCCTGGGACGGCAGACCCCAGCGCTTCGCAGCCGTCGCCGTACCCCGACTCGGACGCGCCGTCGCTCAAGGACTCCATCGCCACCACTGAGTCGGTCCTAACGATCGGCTCGAATCCGTCCTTTCGCACCGCAAGCCTCGCTCCCCTTGACGAGGCCGCCGAGACGTCGTCCGCCATTGCTGCCGAGGACGAAAGATCGCGCTCCGTGCATCTGCCGCCGCGGCCGTCGTCATTTGTCCAGCCGGCACTCATCGCGCAGGCGCAGCAGTTGACGCAGTCGCCGGCGGGATCGCCCTTGCTCATGCACGCTCCCCCGCCTCCCCTCGACACCCCGCGATCGGCTCGGAATTATGCAGGCGTGGGGTCGCCTGCTGCGTCGTACCCGCCCCTGGGTGCAACGTCCGGACATGGCCTTCATTCGGCCGCCGAGCGTGCTGCCGTGCACGATGCCGCCAGTGAGCGCGACCACGCTCAGCCCTCGCGCAGGCGCCTCTCTTGGGCAGACCATGTTGCCGCAGCGACCATTACCCGCTCTCTTGCCCGCGGTCTGAACCTGGCTTCGTCGATTGCCCGCGGCGGAAATGGACCCATGTCGCCAACAGAGGCCGCCGTGTCGTCACCTGTTGCGCCGCGCTCTGCCTCGTCATCTCCAGACCCCGCGCCGTTCATCCCGCCTCGGCTGAGCGAACCCGGCGGCAGCAGGAGCCCCACGCGCGCAGATATGGACGCCGCCCATCAGCCACCTTCCGCTCCTCCGCTTCTGTCCCAGCCCGTGCACCTTCAGCACAATCGCCACCAGATCCACCAAATGTCTCAGCCCGAGTTCCGTCCTTCGCTTGCCTCAAGCACCCAGTCGTCCCTCCAGACACCTATGTCTCATACAGATTTTTCTGCGTCGCAGTCGCCCGTCCTCGTTGCCGAGCATCCGCGGTCCGCAGGCCAACCTCACCAAGCCCATGCACAAACCCAAGCAACAACCCCAACTCAGTCCTCATTCACGCCGTCGTTCCTCCATCTACAGCAACACTCGCCAGATTACCCATTCTCCGATAGCGACGATGACCCAGAGACCCACGCGTCTCACAGCCAGACGTATGCGGCCAGCCATCTCACGTCGCAAACGCTCGACATGGATCATGCCCACTCGTATGATCGCACCCACCTAACGCTGGACCAGCGTGATCAAATCCGCAGTGCCATTCAGGCTCTTGCCAATGACCAGATCATCTGCCAAGGCTACCTCGATCGGCTCACCACAGGCCTTCCCAAGCAATGGAAACGGCGCTGGTTTGTGCTGCGTAACGGCAATCTGACGTGCTACAAGAATGAGTCGGTGCGATCGCGCGTTTTCGTGTTAATCTCTGGCGCTGTACTGACAGACGCATCCCGCGCTTCCGCAGGAATACGAAGTCAAGCACATCCTTCCACTGGCCACCGTGCTCGACATTTTCGCCGTCGAGCCGCAGGGGAAGAACGGCGCGCATGCGAACTGCTTTAAGCTTGTGCTCCCCAAGCGCTCATGGATCTTGTGCGCAGCTTCAGCGCAGGACGCCCAAGCCTGGATCTCCGCCCTCCAGTATGTCCACCAACGAGTTGCGCCAACATCCTGATGCCTGCGTATACGCACCGTGTCGGAAATCAGTCTCGATGCGCGACTGCATGTGCGCTTCACCCCGCATTGTCCTGGCCCGTAATAACGGCAACTTTTCCGCGCGTAGCTCAGCCCGTAACGAGCGAATCTTGGTCTTATCCAACTTTACGATTCGAGAATCTCCCAATCAGTGCAACTTGTCCAGCACCACCCAAATTCACAGACCTCTCCCTTTCACCCCGCAGCCCGCGGGCATCTGTGCTTCGCCATGGTCGCAGCCGCGCCAGTTGCTGCGGCTCGGCGCACTCACCGTCGGGCTAACATTCCATTTATGCGCTCTTTGTTGCCAAACAAAAGTAAACTCAATGAGCCAGATGGCTTCTTGGCCATGCAGAGTCTCGCGCGGGAGCGCCTCAGTCGGACGACAGCCAGCCCCTCAGCGCGAGCTCCTGAGACAGCCCGGAGCCGTCGCTGACTTTTGCTGTCCATGAGATGCAATAATGCCGAGAGAGCAGAACCCATTCCTCCACTTCGTCGAAGATCTCGAGCCGTGCAAGCCTTGGCAACGGAATCACGATCAAGGATCAGTTGGAGCTGATCGCAAATCCAGAGTTGGTGTGCATGCTGGCGCAGAAAGACACTCACCGGGCTTTCTCCTCCAATGAAATGTGCTTGTCCCACACCTCGTTGATGTCTATCGCGCGCGCAACTGTAAACCCGGCGGACATGTACCGTTCGACTTGGCTGTGCAGCGTAGGGTGGGCAAAGATGCCCGGGAGCTCTATGTTGCGCGCCTAGAGGCAAGGTTGATTCCCATGTCAGCAAGTCATGAGGCCTGATATACTCCGAGCGAGAATCGACCTTGAGATTGCTGATCATGACCCGCCCAAAGGCATCATCGGGCAAGATCTGCTCGTAGGTGACGAAAAACGGCGCAGAGAATTCGGATGCTGCAGCAGCAACAATCGCATCTGAGACTGTCGGGTCGAGATAGATCATCACGCATTCCGAAAGAAACAGCGTTGGCTCGCTGGTGCATGGTCGGCTGTTAGCTGGGCAGACTGCAGGGCCGCGAAGCTGCGGCAATAGCACACCTTGGCTGCAGGCCCATACGCACGAGACGGGGCAGGATCTCGCTGGCAAAGTTGCGCAGGTCACCTGCAAGCAGCCAGTAGTCCTGTGCGATGATCTCGGCACCGCCAGCGCCTGGATCGGTATCCGTGCACACGAGTGTCAGGCAGACACGCCTGCCGGTTTCGTGGGAGCCATACGCACCGACTTGAAAGTCACCGAGAAGTGGCTTGGTCGTCCGGCCCCGAGCGAGGGCCATGGCCTTTTTGGACGTGATCTGGGGAAAGTCGATCTCGACATAGAGGCCGGGGTTGCGTCGACCCTCCTGGCTGCGGCGTCAGCATGACACGGCCAGCCGCTGGCCGGCATCCCAGGGCCACCCGACCTTGAGCAGCAGGAAGCGAGTGTCGGATCCCGCACCAAGCGACACCACCTGCGAGCGGCGGCCGGCGGCTGCAGCAACGCCCATGAACCGTGCAACTAAAGCATCGAGAGCCGCCGTGCGCACATAGGTCCCGCGGTGCATGATGGGCGCTACACGGTGGGGCAGGCGCTTGAGCAGCACCGACACGAACGGGTCGGCCAGGTATCCCGTGGTTGCGGCCGAACTGGCGCGTCGGCGACGGCAGCACGGGTCAGTGGCCCCGACTTGCGGCAGGCAGTTTGCGACGCGCAGGGCAGCCAGGGTGCGCACAGCTTGCATACGAGCGCATCGTCGTTGGTCGACCGCACGGCGTCGTCGCGGTCCATCAGGGCCGGGAACCTGTCGGCCGTCTTCCCGGATGTCTGAACGTGCGCCCTCAGGACACGGCCGCCAAGGCGCTCAAGCGCGGCCACGACCGTCCCCACCACGCACAAACAGCGCCGATCCGTCACCTGCCTTCCCCTCCCGACACCCAGACCGCCGAGAATGTCGCTGCCGTCCACGCCTGCACTGCCCGCCTCGGGCCGCTTCTTTGTCAAGAACGTCGTCTCAGCCGACACCGTCGTGCTGCGCGGCAAACCCGCTGGCGGCCCACCGCCCGAGTACATGTTCTCGCTGGCCTATCTGAGCGCCCCGCGCCTCGGCTCGGCCAAGGAGCCCGAGAAGGAGGAGGTGCGTGTGCGGATGCGTGCGTGCGTGTGCACGTCGAGAGCGCCTTGCCGCTGCGCATTCCCCGCAGCCTCAGCCATCCCTCCTCGACCGGGCCGGTCGCTGCGCCTCTCCCGCACGGCTGGCCGCCGCCGTGCTGTGCGAGAGGAGCGGCCCCGCGGCTCCATGTGCGTGGCCAACAGCAGGTTCTGGCGTTCCAGGACGCGCGTGCGGGTGCGCCTGCCACCGGACGTGCTGCCGCGCACGCCAGCGTCGACCGCCGTCGGCAGCGCCGAGCAGCAAGATCGCTTGAGGCTTTCCCGATCGCTCGCGTCGGCTGACCCCTCGATCTCTGCGGCACTTGCTCTTGGGCGCTGCACACAGCCGTTTGCATTCGAGGCCCGCGAGTTCCTGCGCCGGCTCCTGGTCGGAAAGGAGGTCCAGTTCAAGGTCGAGTACACAACCACGTCCAACAACCGCAGCTTTGGCTCGCTCCAGATCCGCACGCCCGTCCTTGGCGAAACGAACGTCTCGAAGCTACTTGTCAAGGAGGGCTGGGCCAAGGTGCGCATGCCCGAGGGCAAGCGCCAGCCGTCCGAGTGAGAATTACACCGTGATTCAGATGCTCTGTGCGGTAGATGTCTGACTCGCAAGCGTCTTTGGCGCCGCCCTGCTGCCAGAGATCAGCTGGAGCTCTCTGAGCTCGAGACGCAGGCCAAGGAGGCCAAGAAGGGCATGTGGTCAGAGGCCACGGGCGTGCGTATATGCAGTCTCTGAATTGATACACGCCTTGCCGTGTGCTGACCCCAATGGTTGGTTGTATTTAGACTCGCAGTGTCTCGGCCACGTTCACTGGCGATGCGCGCGCATTTTTCGAGAAGCACAAGGGCAAGCCGATCCCTGGTTCGTCTTGCCCTGTGGAGACGGCCCATTAATGCATCCTTGCTGACGAGTCGCCTTGCTGCGCGGCCACCAAGCCGTGATTGAGCAGGTTCGCGATGGATCCACACTCCGCGTCCTGTTGCTCCTGCCGGACTCGGCGGCTGGCAAGGTGCACCAAATGATTACGCTCTCGCTCACGGGCATCAAGGCTCCCGTGTATCGAAAGGACATGCCGAACATGCAGGATCTTGTTGAGCCGTTTGCCGAAGAGGCCAAGTTCTTTGTCGAGTCGCGCTTGCTGCAGCGCGACGTCCGCGTGGTGCTCGAGAGCGTCGGCAGCACCGGAGTCGTGTCCTTTTCGGGCACCGTGCAGTTCCCCGCAGGCAACATTGCCGAGGCGCTACTTGCCGAAGGTCTCGTCAAGCTTGTCGAGTGGAACCTGTCCACGCTGGCAAACAAGGCGAGCGCAGCCGCATACCGCGCGGCCGAGGACAAGGCCAAAACCAAGCAGCTGCGCCTCTGGCGTGGCTATGTGCACCCATCTGCGGGCCAGGCTGGCGCCGACGCGTTCGGCCCGGGCAGCGAGTACGAGGCCGTCGTGACGCGCATCCTCGGCGCAGACCAGGTTGCTGTCGAGCCTGTGGAGGCGCCCGGCAAGGAGCGCCGCGTGCAGCTTGCGTCTATCCGCGGCCCCAAGCGCGTGCGCAACGAGTCTGGCTTCGAGGTTGGCTACAACTACGAGGCGCAGGAGTATCTCCGCTCGCAGCTCGTCGGCCAGCGTGTGCGTGTCAAGCACGAGTTCACCAAGCCAGCCGAGAGCGAGTTTGGCGAGCGCGAGTGCGTGACCATTGTACTTCCGGCCGGAGGGGTCGACATTGGCGAGGCGCTCGTGTCCCGGGGACTGGCCAACGTCGTGCGCCATCGCAAAGACGACCACAACCGCTCGTCCGCGTACGACCAGCTGATTCTAGCCGAGGAGCGTGCGCAAAAGGCGTCCAAGGGCGTCCACTCGACCAAGGAGCTTCCCGTGCATCGGCTGGTTGATCTTTCGGCGTCGGCCGCGAAAGCGCGCCAGCATCTGCCGTACCTGCAACGCGCCAAGTCGGTCGCAGCGATTGTCGACTTTGTCGCGAGTGGATCTCGCCTGCGCGTAACCGTGCCGTCGCAGTCGTGCCGCCTCGTCTTTGTGCTCTCGGGCATCCGGGCGCCGCGCACGGCTCGCAACGCCAACGAAAAGTCGGAGCCGTACGGCGTCGAGGCGGCCGAGTACACTTCTCGCCTGGTGCTGCAGCGCGAAGTCGAGCTCATTTTCGAGGCATGCGACAACGTCGGAGGATTCATTGGCGCCGTTTTTGCGAAGACGGCCGAGGGCCACAAGGTCAACCTGGCTGTGGCTCTTCTCGAGCAGGGCCTCGCGACGGTGCACGACTACTCGGCGTCCCAGAGCTCGTTCACCAACCAACTCTACGACGCAGAGGCGCGCGCCAAGGCGGCGCGCAAGAATATATGGACCAACTACGACCCGGCCACAGAACGGGCCGAGGCAGATGCGGCTGCCGGTGCAGCCGACGGCGCCGCTGACGCGGATAAGCCGCTAGAAGCTCACGAGGTTGTTGTGAGCGAGATTAGCTCCGAGGGTCACATTTACGTCCAGATCGAGGGCCCGGAACTGCACAAACTCGAGACCATGATGGCTGACTTTGCGGCGCACCACAGCGGCGCCGGCCAGCATGCGACGGCCCCGATGACGCCCAAGGCGGGTGACTACTGCAGCGCGCAGTTCGCCGTCGACAAGTGCTGGTATCGCGCGCGTGTGCGCAAAGTCAATGGCGCCAACTCATACACCGTGCAGTATATCGACTATGGCAACACCGAGACGGTGCCCGGATCACGTCTGCGCCCTCTGCCGCCGGCATTCGCCACATCGCAACTCAAGGCGCAGGCAGTCGAGGCACGCCTGGCGTATCTCGATCTGCCTGCACCTGGCTCGGACTTTGCCGACGACGCTGTCGCGCTAATCCGTGCTGCCGCCGAGGGCCAGCGTCTCGCGGCCCAGGTCGCCGGCAAGGGCACGTCCGAGACTGGTGGCCCTTTGCTTCACCTCATCCTGTACGACCTGTCGCGCATGCCCGCCGCCGGATCGTCGTCGGCAGCCCGCGCCATGTCCATCAACGAGCAGCTTGCCAGCGAAGGCCTAGCGCACGTGTCGCGTGCGTGGATGAAGCGCTTCGAGGCTGACCAGATCAAGCGCATCAAGAGCGGCGTTGCCGCCGTGACGTGGTCGCGCACCCAGACGCCCTCATCAAGCACCGAGAAGTCGCCCCTCGAGTACATTGTTGACGCGCAGGAGGGCGCCAAGAAGAGCCGCGTAAGTTGCTTGTGCTCTCTGTCTTTCCTGTCCGCGCGAGCGCTGACAGGCATTGCGCGCAGATCAACCTGTGGCAGTACGGCGACTTTACCGCCGACGACGAGCTCTGAATGAATCCTGAGGACCTCTTTTTCGCGTGTTCGTGACTCAGCACGACTTTGACGCCGACACCTCGGTCGCCCGCCCGCCGCCTGCCGCCCGCCGCCCGCCGCATGCCCGTCACGCCGCCCGCGCCGCCGCTGCCGCCGCTGCTGCCGCCGCCGCCGCTGTCCGCGACAGAGCGGCGGC
>JADGIZ010000681.1:0-10130 GCA_027604665.1 Polyrhizophydium stewartii
GCCCGCTGCCCCCGACGGCGCCGCCGCATCGGCGCCGCTCGCCCCGCAGGCCCACGCGCCAGCCGCCCCAGCAGAGGCCGCCGAGGCCCACCGCCACCGCGACGCAAAGCACCCGCTCGGCGTCGGCGAGCCGCTGGGCTTTGTCGAGGGCGTCGGCCTGTTCTTCCGCAGGCTCTACATCCTGCAGCTGGGCCTGTACACCTACCTGAGCTACAAGCTGCTGCAGTGGTGGTTCCGCCTCGTGCGTCCGCGCGCCGACACCCTCGAGCAGAACTCGGCCTGGGAGCGCCTGCACCGGCGCCACGCCGCGCGGCTCTACAAGGCCCTTGTCGGCCTGCAGGGCCTGTGGATCAAGGTCGGCCAGTACGTGTCCACGCGCGGCGACATCTTCCCGGCGCCGTACATTGCCGAGTTCAGGTCGCTGCAGGACACGGTGCCCGCCAAGCCCGTCGAGGTCACGATGCGCACCATCTGCTCCGAGCTGGGCATCGAGGCCCTGGGCGACGTCTTTGAGGAGTTCTACGCAGAGCCCATCGCCACGGCGTCGATCGCCCAGGTCCACCGCGCCAAGCTGCTGCCCGAGCACGGCGGCCACCGCGTCGTCGTCAAGGTGCAGCACCACCGCATCGAGCGCCGCATCCTGCACGACCTGCTTGATCTGCGCCTGATCGTTGGCTTTGTGGCCCGGCTTGAGCCCGACCTCGACTTTTCGCCCATCATCCGCGAGTGGACCACCGAGGTGCCCAAGGAGCTCGACTTTTGCATCGAGGCCGCCAACACCATGCTCGTGCGCGACGCCGTCGAGCAGCACAACGCCAACGGCGGCTTTGACCTCTCGGACCCGCTCCATGTCGACTGCGGCTTCGCCGATCCGATTCCGCATCTCGTCACCAAGCGCGTGCTGGTCATGACTTATATCGGTGTGGCTCCTCTCGGCCATCCCGGTCGGCCACCCTGGCAAGCGCGCTGACTCTGCCTCTCCCTGACCCCGCCACTCGGCAAGACGGCATCAAGATCCTCGACCACGAGGCGCTGCTTGCCAACCACGTGCGCGTCGACGACGTGGTGCTCAACATCATCAAAGCATATGCTTTCCAGATCTACGTGCTTGGGTGGGTATCCGCTCGCTCGCGCGCCTGTGTGCGCAGGGCCTTGTCTGGCGCACAAGCAGCGCGCTGACAGTCGTCGGGCCGAGGCAGATTTTGGAACTCCGACCCGCATCCGGTGCGCGATGCTTGCAAGCGCACGGACCGCACATGGGGCCCTCCTTGCGAAAAAAAAGGGCGGTGTGTGTAGCGGTGCAAGCATGTGCTGATACTGCTGCTCCGCCAACGACAGGGCAACTTTCTGGTCGCGCAGATCGACGGCAGGTGGAAGCCCGTGCTGCTCGACTTTGGCCTGACAAAGGCAAGCGCCGTGTGCGCGTGTTGCTTGATGCAACTCGGCTTGGCGCACTGACACGGATGTGCAGCGCGCAGTCAAGTCCGAGGTGATTGCCCTCGCGCGCATCCTCCTCTCGGCAAAGAGCATGGACTTTACGGGCCTCCTGTCGGGCTTCCGCGAGCTCGGGCTCAAGGTCGCCGTCGACGACCCAGAGAAGATGATGGACGCCATGCAGGTGCGTTGCGCGCGCTGCGGTGCGCTCGTGCTCCATCCAGCAGCTGCTCAGATACACGCACGTACAACGACGCTGTTTGCAGTTTGTGTTTCGCGACACGGCCGGGCTCGAGGACTCGCGCAAGCAGCTTGCCGAGCGGTCCAAGCAGAACCGCGAGGCCCGCGACCGCGCCAAGAAGGAGGCGCCCAAGGGAACCAAGCCGCGCCGCGCCATCGAGGCGTTCCCGGGCGTCATCATCTTCTTTGGCCGCGTGCTGCAGCTGCTGCGCGGCCTGTGCGTCAGCACCGACAGCCGCCAGTCGTACATGGACGTCATGACGGTTCGTTGCGCTGTCTTGAGGCGGGGTGGCGGCTGCGGCTGCGGCTGCGGCGGGTGCTGACGGCTCGCGCTTGCTGCCCTGCAGCCGTTTGCCGAGTACTTTCTCACAAAGTCGGTCCGCTCGCCCGCGTCGCGGTACGGCCTCTTGCCCTCGATCGAGGCCGAGCCGGGCACTCTGGCCGACAAGATCCGCCGCGCGATGAAGGAGCTGATTGACCAGGAGCACATGCTCGGCGGCCAGGTCGCTGTGATGCGCCACGGCGAGCTCGTTGCCGAGGTCAGCGGCGGCGTGCAGGGCTACTACGACCCGCGGCCGGTGCGCAGCGACACGGTGTTCCCCGTGTTCAGCTGCGGCAAGGCCGTGGCGGCGGCGGTGCTGCACGTGCTCGTGCGCGAGGGCAAGGCGTCGTACGGCGACTCTGTCGTGCAGCACTGGGAGACGTTTGTGTCGCCGACGATGGCTGACAAGGCGGCGCGGGACCGCAAGGGGCGGATCCGCATCTCGCATCTGCTCGGCCACACGTCGGGCCTGCAGCTTGCCGGGAGCGAGCTGCTCGGGCAGGATCCGGCGGCCATCTGCGACTGGGACCGCATGGTCGCCGAGATGGAGCGCGCCGAGCCCGGGAGCGAGCCCGGCGAGGAGATGGCGTACCATATTGTCTCGTTTGGCTGGCTGGTTGGCGGGCTTGTTGAGAAGATTGCCAAGCGGCCGTTTGGCGACGTGCTGGCCGACACGCTGCGGCGTCTGGGCGTTGGCGAGCACGACGGGTATATCGGCATCCCTGTGGGCATCGAGGACCGCCTGGCGAACGTGTACTGGGACGCGGGCGAGCTGCGCTCGCGCATCCTTGCGGTGTTTGCGCAGCGCATTGCGTCGCAGTTTGGTGGGTCCAAGAGCGGCGTGCCGAGCCTCGAGAGGATCACGGAGCATCTCGAGCAGAACCCCATGGTTGCGCAGTTTTTGGAGAAGGAGCTGCGGCAGGGCGGCGGCGGCGGCGGCGGCATGGCGCAAGGCTCGATGGGCCTTTTGGCGGCGCTTGCTGCCGCGCGCCAGGGCGCCGCATCAGCATCTGGCGCTGCGACGCCGAGCGACGAGGCCGCTGGCGGCGAGCCGGCTCAGTCGCGTGATATCCTGCTGCAGCGCATGTACAACTCGGCGGCTGGCGCGGCGTCCGGGGACGATCCGGGCGACGCAAGCAAGGCCAAGGAGGATACCCCGAGCGCAGAGGTTCGCGACGACGTGTCGAGCACCTCGTCCTCTTGGCGCCGCGCACCGGCGACGCGGCCGTTTGCGTCCATGGGATTCAACTCGGCGGTGTCGAGCCCGACGTTCTTTAACGAGCTGCGCGTGCGGCGTGCAGTGATACCCGCCGCCAACGGCAACTTTTCGGCGCTTGGGCTGGCGAGGTTCTATGGGCGCTTGGCGGTCGAGGCCGGCGTGTCGCGGCCCACGGCGCCGCCGCCGGGTGCGTCGGACCAGGCGGATGCGTCGGGACAGGCGGCGGCCGCGGCCGAGGGACAGCCCGATGCGCCGGTGCTTGGCGCAGAGACGGTGCGCCTGATGCGCGCAGGCGACGAGCACATTGATCCCGCGTCGCGTTTTGGTCTTGGGTTCACGCGCCTCGACTGGCGCCGCGCACCGGACGCGACCACAGACAGCGGTGGTAGCAACGGCGGCGGCGGCGGCAGAAGCAGCAGCAGCAGCGACACGAACGAAACACGCGAGGGGCTGCCGTTTGGGCACGCGGGCATGGGCGGCTCGTTCGCCTTTTGCGACCCGGCGTCGGGCACGGCCGTGGCGGTCACGGTCAACCAGCTGTCGCTCGTTGCGCCTGTTGCGACGCGCGACTTGGTCAACCTCGTCACGGCCCACTTGGGGCTCGGCGAGCTCGATGCGTTTAACTTTGAGGGCGGCGCGCGCGACGAGACCATGCTGGCCCCCGTGTAAAGCGCGCCGTCATTGTGCCGTGCTGCGCCGCGCCGCGCCGCGCCGTGGTGCAACTCACTGCTCGATCGGCCCATAAAACACGTTTATTCCGCCGTACAACCCCGACCCGACCCGACCCGACCCGGTCATGCGCTACGCGAGAGGCGCTGGGCGCGAGAGGCGTCGGCAATGCGGATCAGCTCGTCAATCTCGTTGGTCTCGGCGCACATGGATCGGAAGATGCCGTCGTGGCGGACAAGATCGCTCGGCGCGCCAAACTGCGCCAGCGAGCCCTTGTCAAGGACGAGGATCTTGTCATAGTCCATGACGGTCTTGAGACGGTGCGCAATCGTGATGACGGTCGAGTCGGCAAACTCGGTGCGGATCGTGTCCTGGATGCGCAGGTCGGTCTCGGCGTCGACGGATGCCGTGGCCTCGTCGAGGACAATGACGCGCGAGCGGCGCGCGAGCGCGCGGGCCAGGCAGAGCAGCTGGCGCTGGCCCTGCGAGAAGTTGGAGCCGCCCTCGGACACGGGCGTGTCGAGGCTAATCGAGAACTGCTGCCGCGGCGGCGATGCGCCTTGAGACTGCTGCGAGGCGACGCGGTCGATGCGCGGCACGGGCGAGGCCAGAAGCGGCTGGGTCTCGTCCTCGCTCGTGTCGATGCCCGACGACGTTGCGTGCCCGCCCAGCAGCGTCGACGACCCGTCTGTCTCACCGACGCGGCCGGCTCCGTCGTCGATCAGATGCGCGCGACGCAGGGCCGCCCACAGATCCACGTCGTCGACGACGCCAAAGGGATCCAGGTTGTACCGCACCGTGCCCGAGAACAAGATGGGGTCCTGCGGGATGATGGTCAGGTTCGAGCGCAAGTCGTGCAGCCCGATGGAGCCAATGTCGATGCCGTCAATCTCGATCGAGCCCTGCGTCGGCTCGATGAAGCGGAAGAGCGCCAGCGTGAGCGTCGACTTGCCCGCGCCGGTGCGGCCGACGACGCCAATCTTCTCCTGCGCTCCAAACGACACGGTCAGGTCCCGGAGCACGAGCGGGCCGTCGGGCGAGTACTTGAGCGAGAGCGAGCGGATGTCGACGGCGCCCTGGTGCGGCCAGTTCTGCGGCGGGCGGTTGTCTGGGATCACGGCGGGGGCCTCTTGGTCAATCTGCAGGTACTCGTTGATGCGCTCGACGCTGTTCATGCTCATCTCGAGGAACGACAGGTTGCGCACGAGGTTGATGAGCACCTCGTTCAGGGTCAGCGACAGGCTGAGACACAGGCCGGCGAATCCGGCGTTGATGCCGCTGTAGATGATGGCAATGGCCGAGGCAAAGACAACAAGAGCGCCGAGGAGCTGGATGCGCACCGAGAGCCACTGAGACGACACAAAGAGGGCATAGCTGGTGCGGTTGAAGATCTCGATGCGGCGCACGTTTTCCTTGACAAAGCGCAGGCGCTGGTCAAAGGCGCGTATCGTGATCACGCCGTTGATCGACTCGGCAAAGTGCGAGAAGATGGGCGACTTGGAGACCGAGTCGAGGCGCTTGAGCGACCTCGAAGTCTTGATGTAGAACATGGCGACGCTCGAGTACATGAGCGCAATGGGAAGCAGGCCGACCAAGAAGGCGGGGACGACCAGGCTGACGGTGCCGAGAACAAACGAAGTGTACACGACGTTGTACATGGTGTTGCCCAAACCGATGCCGACCTCGTAATCGCAGGCAACAACGTCCTTTGTGAAGCGGTTCATGATGCGGCCGAGCGGCGTGGTGTCAAAGAAGCGCATCGGCGCGCGCTTGACGCGCTCAAAGATCTGGTTGTGCAGATTGCGCCCGGCCCAGGCGTTGCCGTAGACGCTGAGAACCAGACGGGCCGTGATGGCGATCATGGTCAGCAGGCCAATGATGGCGTAGATGCGGATATAGTAGTCGTTGTCGACGGCAGAGAGCGCAGCAACGGGAGCCGGCGTGTGCGGCTGAACAAGCGTCAAGTTGGCGGCGGCGGCGCTCCAGAGCGGCGTCATGAACGTGGATGAGAAAGGCGAGGCGAGAGCCTCTTGGACCGGGGGCGCAGCCGCCAGCGCGCCGAGCAAGGCCGAGGGCTGCGGAGGCACGTGGATGACATCGGCGTATGCCTGTGCCCAGACGCGCATCCAGTTGTCCTGCGAGATGGCAAAGAAGTGGTTGAGGGCGTAGCCAAGAAACAGCAGCGAGTAGTATTTTGCGCCGCCGGCCGCCGCGTAGTACAGGTAGTAGACTGTGGACGCGACCCGCCCGGTCGACATGCCCTCGTCCTCGATCAGGCGTGCAGCGGCATGCTTGGTGTCGGACGCAATGATGACCTCGTGCGTCTCAAACGGAACCTGGTCGACGACGGCTGACGGGCTCTGCTGTGCGGCGGCGCGATCGCGCAGGATGGCGGGCACGATGGCGGTCAGGCTCTCGACAAAGGCAGACTTTTCGAGGTCACGGTCGAGCGATGAGAGCACCGAGATGGTTTCGCCAGCGGCGAGCACGTGGCCGTGCTCGACGACGACGAGGAAGTTTGTCTGCGGGAGACACAGCGACACGGCGTTTGTGACGAGAATGCAAGTGCGGCCGGCAAGCAGGCGCAGGATGCAGTTCTCAAAGATGTGGCTCGCGGTGGGTGCGTCGACGGCCGAGAGCGGGTCGTCGAGCAAGATGACGGGCGACGGGTTGTAGCAAGCACGCGCAAGCGAGATGCGCTGCTTCTGGCCGCCAGAGAGGTTGATGCCCTTTTCGCCGACCTCGGTCATGTCGCCGCCGTCGAGGAGCGCAAAGTCCTTGGTGAGCGCACAGGCGTACACGACGCGGGCGTAGAGCTCGGGGTCCCAAGGCTGGCCAAAGGTGATGTTGTCGCGGATGGTGGCGTTCATCAGCCAGGCCTGCTGCGGGGCAAAGGCGACGCCCTGCGGCATGTAGCGGGAGCCAGCGAGGCGATGCATCTCGCCGAGCAGCGCCATGAGGAGTGACGACTTGCCGGAGCCCGTGGAGCCGACAACGACCGACAGCTCGCCGACGGGGAACGTGACGTCGGCGTCGTAGAGCCGGAAGACGGTGTTGGCGGTTGCGTTGAGGGCCTCCTGCTCGGTCAGGTAGGAGAACTCGGCGGCCTCGAAGCCGACCTTGGTGCTGCTGGCGCGGGCGGCGTCTCGACCGTCGTAGCCCTCTTCGCCGACCTCGACCATGCTGTCGGCAGGCAGGTGGTCGAGCTCGGGCTCTTCGAGAAAGTCGCGGATGCGGGTGAACGAGACCCATGCGTCGAGGAGCTGGATGATGGCGTCCGGGAGCATCTGCAGCGGCAGGCGGATCATGTTGAAGAGCGCAAGGGACGTGAAAGCGAGCGAGGCCGAGAGATCCATGCCGGCAATCTTTGTGTAGGACAGGAAGGTGGTGATGGAGACGACGATGGGCGTCGAGTACCACAGCACGCGGTTTGACGTGCCGTAGAGGAAGGCTCGGATGGAGTTGTTGATCTCGATCTGGCGCAGACTGAGGACCTTTTCTGCAAACTTGTCCTCCCAGGCAAAGAACTTGATGATGCGGATGCCCTGGAGGAACTCGTTCATGGCGTTTGTGCGGCGGTCGCGGCTGCTGTTGAGCTCCTTGAACGAGTTGCGCAGGAGCCTTGCGAGAGGGGTGCCGCTGCCGATGATGATGGTCATAAGGCTGATGCCGACCAGGGCAGGCCAGCCGAGAAGAAGCAGGAGGGCGGCGGTGCAGAGGATGATTTGCAGCAAGGTGGTGAAGGGCGTGTACGCTGAGGGGAGCGCGTCGCTGATCTTGCTGGCGTCGACGGCGATGAGGTTGACGATCTTGCCGACAGTCGCCGCCTGCTTGTCCTCTGGCTGGGTGCCTCCGGCACGAGACTTGGTTTCTGCGGCGTCGGCGGCAGCAGCCGCAGCGGCGCCGCTGCCGACGGGCCTGCGCAGGGACTTTCTGTAGACGAGGCCGCTGAGGACGCTGTAGACCTGGACGCTGACTTTCTTTGCCGAGAGCGAAGCCTGGCCGTCGACGAGCACGCGCAGGGCCGGGAGCACAAAGAGGCCGACTGCATAGAGGTAGGCCAAGCGATAGTCGACGTCGCCGCCGTTTGCCTGCGACTCGATGATGTCGAGGATGCCCTTGAGCATGCTGGGAGCGCCGATGATGAGCAGCGAAGAGACGAGCTGGCACGAGAGCTGGAAGACGATGCGGGACCAGACGCCGCGCACGAGCAGCATCAGCAGCGGGGCGTTTGACTCGCTGCGAGGGGCGGGAGGTCAGCGAGTGCGGAGCGTGTAGGTGTGTGTTTGGGGGGGGGGAAGTGTGCAAGAGACAAACGCGGTTGGTCAGGCGCCACCAGCAGCAGCACGCACCTGGATCTTGAGGCGCGCCACCTCTAGTTGCGATTCCGGGCCATCTATGATGATCGTGTCCGTGCCGGCCTCGCACTCGGGCAGGGTGATGCGGACCTTGGTGGTGATCTCAATGTCGAGGATGTTGCGGCCCTGGTAGCCCGCAAACAGACTCTGCAGCTGCCGCGGCACGTCAATGTAGGTCCGCGCCTCAAGCAAGTCGAGCGCGTTGATGGACTCGACAATCGTGTACTTGAGATCCTTAAGATTGGTCCGGTTTTTCGCGGGCGTGCGCGCAATCACATTGTCCTCGTTCTCGTAGTGGCCGCCGAGCGCAGCATACTCCTCGGCGCTCGAGAACTTGACGTAGACGCCATACTTTTTCATGATCTTTTGGATGTTCTTGCCGCCGACGCCGATGATGCGCTTGTGGTACGTCTCGGGGATAAAGAACGAGATCTCTGCGGGCAGCTCGTCCTCGAGCATCTGCAGCCCCGTGATGGCGCGGCCGGGGATCGGCGAGTACAGGTCAATTAGCATGTTGTAGTCGTTGTAGTTGTCCTGGAAGACGATGCGGCAGTTGGCGGTTTTGATGATCTTGTTGATCTTGCCGTTCTTCTTGCCGTTGATGAAGTCGCGGTGCTCGAGGGCAAGCTCGACCTGGAATTTTGTGTCGCGGATGGCCGTCTTGACGAGCTCGGTGGCGAGGATCTCCTGGTACGCGAGCTTGACCTGGTACTCGAGGCCGTAGATCTCGATGAACTGGCGCTGGAAGACGATTTCGGCGCCAGAGCTGCGCGAGATGCGCAGCATGAGCGGCTGCAGCTCGGCCAGGTACTGCAGGATCTGCTGGGGCGAGTCCATGTGGTGCAGCTGGATGCACGCAATGTAGTACTCGCAGACAAGCTGCATCAGCGCGCGGATGGCGCGCTCGACGTAGGTGTGGTTGTCACCAAAGAAGGTGATGACGTTGCTGTTGCTTCCCAGCGGCGGCAGCGCAATGTAAGTGGCGTTGTCGTTGATGATTTTGCGGATCTGCTTCTTGCGATGCATGAACAGCCAGTCGATCTTGCGGGGCAGGCAGGGCACGTGCTTTGTGAGGATCTTTGTGCGCTATGGGATCGAAGCCGACGCAGGACGGCAGAGGACGGGTGGACAGCGCGCCGTGGCAAACGAGATGGCGTCAGCGCAGCTCGATGAGAGGGTAGCGAGGGCGGATTGGAGACGCACTTTTGCCTCGTATGCCGCGATGAGCAAGTCTCTTGCTCGCGCGACGCCCTCTGCGGGCCCGGTGATCAGGATCGTGGACGCATAGGTGTCGCCCTCGATCGCAGGCTCGGTGTGACCCGGCCTGAGCGGCTGGGCAATGAGCGGCGAGGGCATGTAGATGGACGTGAGTGTCTCGCGCATGATCAGGTTGAGATACGCGCGTTGTAGGCCGGCGATGATGGGATGCATCTTGCAGTCGAGTTCTATGGAGAGCGACGACATGCCAAACTGGCACAGCGACGGCGTTTGCGGTCAGCGGCGGAAGCAGCAGGCGCAAAAGGAGGCGGCGGCGACGGCGGCGGCAGCGGCAACAGCAGAAGCTAGTGAAGGAGGCGGGGCATGCACGGCGCACCATTTCGTCCATGAGCAGCAAGCAGCGCATGCGCGCACGCTCGACTGCCTCCCACTGGCCGACAATCTCAATGTCCATAACGTGGGGCCGCAGGGCGTCTTCTGCGGACCTGGGCGGGGCGTCCTGGACTGCTGCGATGTCGAAGGAGCCTCCGACACAGGTGATGTGGGTTCGCGACGCCTTCATGAGGTCGTCGAGGCGACGCTTGACGGCGGCGCGCATCTCGCCGTTCTGGTTGAGCACGATGTTTCTCGTTGCCCGCAGGGTGACGATCGACTGGGAGGGGGTGGGGGC